>JAQZBX010011253.1:0-43034 GCA_029593785.1 Cabassous unicinctus | reverse complement strand
AGATGGCTGTTACACAAATGGGAGATCAAGTATATAATCTAAATTTAAAACAAGGTTTGAAATGTGATTGGAATGAAAGTGCTTTTTGTATCACTCCTCTCCCATACAATGATTCCCATTATGAGTGGGAAAAAATTAAAAATCATTTAATAGGTCATCACACAAATTTATCTATAGAAATTACAGATTTGCAAAAAAGAATTTTGAGCATGTCTCAGAATCAACTTACTACGCTTCCAGGTAGTGAATTTTGGCAATCAGTGACAGATCAATTGAATAAAATAAACCCCTTACATTGGTGGAAATCAACCTCTGTACTTACTAACTTCGGTGTGGTGATCATTGGTGCTCTGCTACTCATAACTGCGTTAGGAGGCATTCTCAAAGCCCTGCTGTCCTGAATTAATACAGCTGAAAAAACCAGCCATGCCAACAACTTGATTCTGCTTAAAACCCTTGACTCTCAAACCCTTGTCCATGGAGATTGGCTGGTGGCCAGCGACGGGTAAGACCTTCAGAGGAGGGCAACCTAAGACAGGCACAGTCACCCTGGACAGAAAACAAAAAAGGGGGAATTGTTGGAGAAGATGCTGAGAGTCAGAGCATAAAGGATTAAGCATTTAAAAAGCATGCCTGCTGGAGAAGAAACGATAAGCAAATGTCTCCAAGGTCTCTGCGTACTGCAGACGTCAGTAGGAGGAAGCAGAGCAGGATGAACCCACCACTAAGAAGTTACTGTATAAATTCCTAAGAAAAACTATCCAGTAATACAGGAACCGGCAGCTCTCCTACATGCCAAGCAGAGGAACTAGTGAAAGATGCCCTATTTTTGTTATCAGCTTTGTAGTATAAAAAGCAGCTTCAGCCTGAATAAACTTGCCTGCATTCCTCATGGAGTGAGGTCTCCTGATCCCAATCTTTCTTTGGATTGTTCCCGGCACCGTCAAACTCCATGTTATTTACAACAGTGGAGCTTCCAATTCCAGCTGCGCAACAGCTCCCGAGGTGGCTTGTGCCTCCGGTGGAGGATGGGCACTGGCCTCAGTGGTGTAGAGTGCTCTACTTATGAATCTTCTCTGCAGATGTGCAGTCTCCTCCTTCCATTCTTTGAAGGATGTTGCAGAATGCACTTTTGGTCTCCTGGAGCACCCGAACAAGTACTTTTGATAGCTCTGGGTGATTACTAACTGCCCTGTAGCAGGAGTTGATTATAGGAGCTCTTTACTCTGCTGCCATCTTGTTGGTTGTCTTGTTTGGACATATGTTTTTAAGACAATTCAGTAAATACCTAGGAATATGATTGCTGAATCATTGGGTAAGGCTATGTTTAACATTGATAGAAACAGCCAAACTGTCTTGCAAAGAATTTGTGCCACTTTTTATTTCCACCACCAATAAATGAGTTATTACTTCATGTCCTCACCAGTATTTGGTATTGCTAGCTTTTTAGATTACAGCCATTCTAGCAAACATGTAGGGATTTATCTAATAGCTCTGTCAGGTTAATTTGTAACTCCCAGTTGGGGATTGAATCATGTACCCCACAAAAGACATGTTCAAGTCTTAATCCTCATTCCTGTATGAACCCATTTGTAAAAAGGACCTTTGAAGATATATTATTAGTTAATGTCTGGTCTCATTTATGAAACTAAATTGATTCAGGTTTGTCCCTATTCCATATGCTGGAATCCTAATAAGCAGATAAAATTTGGATACAGCCAGTCAATAGAAGCCAGGCATTAGTAGAAGCCAGAAGTCAGTGGAAATCAGAGGAACAGACATAAGGAGAGAGACATTGCCATTTGACAGAGGCAGAGGTGCAAGTGAAGAAACCCTAAGGGTTATAGCTAGCCAGCAACAGAATGCTACAAACTGCTAGAAAGCAAACCCTGCCAACAGTCTGATTTTGAACTTCTAGATTCCAAAACTGTGAGCCAGTAAATTCCTGTTGTTTAAGCCAACCAGGGTGTGGTATTTGCCATAGCAGTCCTGGCAAACTCAAGCAGTTCCTTATGACAAATGATTTTACATATCTTTGTATATGTTTATTTTCTATCTATCTTCTTTTGTGAAGCATCAGTTCAGATCTTTTCCCCATTTTTAATCTGGGTGTTTGTTTTTTGCTTAGTTTTAGAAGTTCTTTGTACGTTTTGCATATAAGTCCTTTGTCAGATATGTGTTTTGTAAATATTTGCACCTAGTCTGTGGCTTATTTTTTTAATTATCTTAATGTCTTTTGCCGAATGGAAGTTTTTAATTTTAATAAAGTTGACCTTACCAGTTTTTTCTTTCATAGATCTTGACTTTAGGATTGTTTCTAAAAATTCATTACCAAATCCAAGTTCACCTAGATTTTTTCCTGTGTTATTTTCTAGAAATGTTATAGTTTTGTGGTTTATATTTAAGCATATGATCCATTTGGAATTCCTTGGTGTGAAAGATGTAAAAGCTATGACTAGAGTAAATCTTTTTTTTTTTTTTTTTTTTTTTTTTTTTTTTTTTTGCATGTGAATGCACAATTGTTCCAGCAAAATTTGTTGGAAGAATACCCTTTTGCACTGAATTACCTTTTCCTTTGTCAATTGACTATATTTGTTTTTCTACGCTATCAATCCTATTCCATCAATCTATGTGACTGTTGTTTTGCCAATATCATGCTATCTTAATGCTTGTTTCTTTATATGAAGTCTTTAAGTTATTTTCTGTCAACTATCCAACCTTGTTCATCTTCAGCATTGTATTGGCTATTCTGAGTCTTTGGCCTTCAATATAAACTTTAGACTCAGTTTGTAATTACCCACCAAAGAATTTGCTCAGATTTTGATTGCGTTTTTGTTGAATCTACAGAGCAAATGAAGAATTGTCATCTTAACAATATCAAGTCTTCCAATCTAGGAACATAGAATAGTCACATCTTCTTTGATTTTTTTTATTGCATTTTGTAGTTTTCCACATACAGATCCTGTAGATTTTTTGTTAGATTTACCCCTAAGTATTTCTCTTTGTTTGCTAATGTAAATGTAATCATATTTTTTATTTAAAATTCCATTTGTTCATTGATAGTAAATAGCAATTAATATTTGCATATCAACCTTGTATCCTGCAACATTGCTATAATCTCTTTGTAGTTCCAGGAATTTTTCAGTCAATTCTTTGAGATTTTTCTATATAAACATGCCACCTGTGGAAAAAAAGGCAGTTTTATTCCTTACTTCCCAATCTCTGTTCCTTCCATCCTAGGAAGAAAGGATCTAGTTTTTCCTCATTAAGTAATGTTGTACTAAATTTAGTTTAATATTTATATAATGTATAAAATTGAGTATAATGTTATGCTAAAACATTAGTTTTCTTGTAAATGTTCTTTATCACATGGCAGAAATTTCTCTTTATTCTTAGTTTGCTGAGAGTTCGTATCTTGAAACAGCATTGGATTTTATCAAATGTTCCTTCTGCATCTCTTGATATAATCATATGATTTTTCTTCTTTAGCATGTTGATTTGATGGGTTCCTCTAATTTACTTTTTATTGTTGAACCAGCCTTCCATACCTAGAATAAATCCCACTTGTTCATGGTATATATGTTTTTATACATCTTTGGACTTGCTTTCCTAATTTTTTGTGTGTGGATTTTGTGTCTCTGTTTATGAGTTTCTTATTATGTCTTGGTCTTGTCTCAGTATTGGGGTAATTCTTGTCTCATAGGGATTCAAATATGCTTCATCCGCTTCTACTTTTCTACAAGATATTGTAAGTAATTGGAATCATTTTTTCCTTTATTATTTGGGAATATTCATCACTGAAATCATCCGGACCTGATGCTTTCTTTTTGTAAGGTTATTCCTTATTGATTCACTTTTGTTAATAGACATAGGCCTATTCAGCTTATCTTTTCTCCTCATCTGTGTATTGCTTCATTGTGTCTTTGAAGGCACAGCTATATTTGGTCTACATTAAAAACTGAGAATATAGAATTGATCATAGTATACAATTCTTCTCTTTATACTGTCCATGGGGTCAGTAATGATGTCCCTTTTTCATTTCTGATATGAGAAATCTGTGTCTTCCTTTTTACTTGGTTAGCCTGGCTAAAGTTGGTCAATTTTATTCATCTTTTCAGCTTTTGATTGAGTTGATTTTCTGTATTGTTTCTTATTAAATCTTTCATTGATTTCTGCTCTAATAATTATTATTTATTTTCTTTCATATGTGTTAGGTTTATATTGCTATTGTTTATGTATTTTCTTAGGTGGATGGTTAGAATATTGCTTTTAGCTCTTTCACGTTTTTTAATATATGCATTTGATACAATACATTTCACTAAGCACTGCGTCCCACAAATTTTGGTAAGTTGTATTTTTATTTTCAGTTATTTAAAAATGTTTTTAATTTTTCTTGAGATGTCTTGACTCATGTTTTATTTAGAAATATATTTGATCCCCTTATCATTATTTAATGCACATCTTTATCCCTGCTAATTTTCCTTGTTCTGACATCTGCTATGTTTGAAATTAATATGCTAATCTAGTTTGCTATGATTAATGTTAGCTTGTTATAACTTTTCCCATCCCTTTAAATTCAAGCTATCTGTTTCTTTATATTTAACATATGTTTGCCATATACAACATATAGTTGGGTCTTAATTTTTGGACCCACTATGATAGTTTCTGTCTTTTAATGGATGCATCTAGACCATTCACATTTAAAGTGATTATTGATGTATTTTGAAAATTTTCTACAATATTTTTAACTGTTTTCTATGTGTTGCACTCATTCTAAATTTTTTTATTCTTCCCCTATTTGTATTTCCCTTAACATATCAATTATACTACTTTAAAATATATTAGTGATTTCACTGGAATTTTCAATATACATTTGTATTTTATCTAATCTAAGATCACTTTTAGATAAGATTACATTGTTTCACAGTGAAGTTTTCTTATGAGAAAATTTTCCCAATTCCTGCCTCTATCCTTTGTATTTTAGTCTGCTAAGGCTGCTGGTGCAAAAATATCAGAAATGGGTTGGTTTTCATAATAAGCTTACAGATCCAAGGCTGTGAAAATGTCCAAATCAAGACATCATCAGAGATGCCCTCATCAACACTGCCTGCTGGCAGAACATGGGCTCCTGCCACATGACGAGGTAAGATGGCAGCCTCTCTTTCACATGGCAGGGGCAAAATGGTGGCTTCCTTTATCTATGTGTTTCTGTTTCCAGTTCTCGGTTTTATGTAAGACCACAGCAAGATGGCAGAGACACAACCTGGTTCATGCCTCATTGACATAGACCAATCAAAGTCCCTAAGGTGATCTAATCAAGTGATCAAATAAAAGGGCCCCTTAATGCAATCAAAGGGCCCCACAGGAATAGATTAGTTTAAGAACATGATCTTTTCAGGGATTCACAAAAGACCTTCAAACTGTCATACCTGGTAACATTGCTGTCATTCATTTCACTTGTCCATAAGCTGTAATCACCTAATACATTGAACAGAGTTATCTATTAGATCAAAAATGAAAAAATTGAATAGTTTATATTGCATTTATTCCTTTTCTGATGTTTTCCTTTCTCTCTATATATCTGAATTTCTGATCTATGTCACTTTCCTTTTCTGAAGAACTTCCTTTAAGATTTTTTTGCAGCTCAGATCTATAGGCAATCAATTCTCTCAATTTCAATTTTTCTAAAAAAGTCTTCATTTTATTTCACTTTGGAAGGATAAATTAATTGGGTATAGAATTCTAGATCGGTGGTATTTTACTTTCAACACTAAATATTTCACTCAACTGTCTTCTTGCTTTCATAGTTTCTGAAGAGAAGTCTGATGTAATGTTTAACATTATTCCTCTATAAATAAAGTATCATTTTCTCCCCTTGGAATTCTTCAGGATCATTTCTTTGTCTTTGATGTTTTTCATATGAATATGATATGCTTAAGTGTAGAATTTTAAATATTTATCCTGCATATTGCTGTCTGATCTTCCTCTTTGTTTTTGGTGTCTGTCATTTATTTTGGAAAATTTTCAGCCATATTACCTAAAACATTTCTTTCTGCCATTTTCTCTATTTCATTTCCTGCTTATATTCAATTACACATTCGCCATTTGTAATTGTCCCATAGTTATTGGATATTTTGTGGGGGGGGGGTTCTTTTTTTTTCAATCTTTTTACACTTTAGATTTCAGGTTGGGAAGTTTCTGATGACATGACTTCATGCTCTGTGATTTTGCCCTCAACTACGGTCAGTCTATTGATGAGTCTATCAAAGGCATTCTTCATGCTTGTTACAGGGAATATTATTTCTAATATTTCCTTTTGATTCTTTGAGTGTCTCTCTTTGTCATTACATTACCTAATCTGTTGTTGCATACCATCTAGATTTTCCCTTATAGCCATTTTAACATTGTAATTATTTAAAATGATCTATATGATAATTTCAAAATTATCATTTCTCAATCTGTTTTTGACACTCGTTATCTTTGTTTGTATATTTCTTATCTTTTAACATGCCTTGTACATTTTTGTTGACAGCCATAAATGATGTATTTGTTAATAGGGCCTGAAGTAAGCAAGGATTTAGTGTTAAGTTTTTTAACAGTATAGCTAGGAGCTAGACAATGTTTAATGTATGTTGTAGCTGCAGGTGCCAAAGACTTCTGTTTCCTCTAGAATCAGTTTGTTTCCCCCTCTCTTTTGTTGTTCTTAGAGTCTGTGTCTTTCAGCTCCTTCAGTTGTAATTCACTATTATATTATGCTTTAGTCCTATTAGTGTGGTGGTAATGTGTGGGGTAGGACAAGTATTTTCTAATCTTTTGATTAGGTCTCAGTCTTTCAGTGGATCTGAGTCACTGGGCTGCAACCTTCAGAAATTATTCTAAGCTTTCTTTTTCCTCCTCTTGGTGAGACAGAATGCTAGAGGGGATTAGAGTTGGCTAATTGCTCTTCTCTGAGTGCCACAAGTTTCTTGTAAAGTTTTTCCTTTGGAAATTAGGTCTTTGTTATGGAGAATGCTCTCATTGTATTAAAAGTGGTTATTTCCCACTCCTTTTACTATAACCAGGAAGTGATCTTTCTCAGGTATTTAGGGTACAACCTGGCAGCATTTCTGGAGATAAAATCCACAAATGTTCATAGTCTTTTTAATACTATGCATTCATAAGTCTCTCACTCTCAAGCTAGTCCATACTCAGCCTCCAGCAATTCATCAAAAGTACCATTTAAGAGTCCTTACCTGTTTGTTGCTCTAAAAGATTCTGATCCAGGTAAGCTCTTATCAAGTTTGATTTTCTGTATTCATTTTCACTTCAGATCTCAAGGTGTCACTGTTTTCTGTGACCTCAATCTTCTGATGGGTCTACGCAAGTTCAGTTTGTTCAACTTTTTCTTATAATGATGGGTGTGATTGATGGGGACCCATGCAGTTCCCTCAGATCTTTTGCCTAGCATAGAGAATTGGAATCAACACCAAGGATTGATCACACAAGGGAGAGAGATTTTTAAACCAGTAGAGGTTAGGAGACAGACAAAGTCTCAATCTGCCTCTTTGAACAAAGAAAGCTAAGGGTTATTTTTTTTTTATTTTCAGACAAAATATATGGGGATAGGGATGGGATGTCAAGGGATATTGATTGATTTGTTTAATTGATAGAGTGAAGTACAGGCCCTTGATGCCAGCTATGATAAGCATCAGGTTACAGGTTGAAAACTGGGTCATAAATTGCTTAATTAACATCCATTAGGACCTGAGGAAGTCCAGTTAGGTAATACATAAAGAATAAATAGTTCAGTCCATATAAGTTAATTCCCAATTAAAGAAAGTTTGGTTAGGGATAATGCATAAAGTTGTAACTCACCTAATTAAAATGACTAAGCTAAACAAAGCAGGCTATTAAGGTCTGACAGAATCCATGCATAAGGGAATAAAAATGCACTGCTACTAGTTCAATATTACACAGTTAAAAAAATTAAGCATAGAATTGTGCATCCTCCAGGAAGACGAGAGACAGAGATACAAAGAACCTGAAACAAAAACCATGAGTTACTAGCCCCTGTGCCCAGGAATGGCACTCACACACCACCCTCAAGGTGAACAGCCTTGATAAAAATCATAGTGCACTGCAGCCAACTGAGAGGGGAACAGATGTCTTCCTCCCTGGGAAGAGGGAGGGTGCAGTGGAAGGTGGAGAATGGTTTCTCTTCAGTGAGCTTGGCCAGCAGAGCCTACTTTGAATCTCAACTCTGGCCAGAACAGAATCATGGGCAACTGGAGGTTGAAAAAGACACCACCTGGGAAATAGCCCTCAATGAGTGCCATCTGCTGGCCTGCCAGGAAACTGCAAGGAGAAAAACTCCTTTTTTGGAATGTCTTGTACCAGACCCCTTGGAGCAGCTCTATGCCCCAATAGTGAGTCCATGGCACTATTCTGATTACTTAAGCTGGGCAATTTTAAAGACTTACAATAAGTTGAACCAAAAATAAAAGAAGACCCATGAAATGGAAAACACTAAGCAAGAGAGAGAAATTGATGTTCAGAGTAAATTCAACAACATATCGGATGCTTAGACATCAGCAAAAAATTACAAACCATAATAAGAAACAGGAAGAGATGGCCTAGCCAATGGAACAAACCAAAAACCCTGATGAGACACAGGACAACTAATCAATGATAATCTCACTAATCTCCTAAATCAATTCAAGGAGTTGAAGGAAAATATGGCTAAAGAGATAAAGGATATTAAGAAGACACTGGGTATGCATAAAGAGCAACTTCAAAGACTGTGAAGAATAATAACAGAGATTATGGGAATGAAAGACACAATGGATGAGATTAAAAAATACTTTAGAGGCATATAAGAGCAGATTTGAATTGGTTGAGGACAGAATTAGTGAATTGGAGGACCAAGCATTTGAACTTCAAAAGACAGGAGAACAGAAAGAGAAAAGAATGGAAAACTAGAATAGGGTCTAAGGAAATTGAATGACAACATGAAACACACACAATATATACATTATTGTTGTCCAAGAAGGAGAAGAGAATGGAAAAGGAGCAGAAAGAATATTTAAGGAAATAATGACCAAAAGCTTCCCAAATCTTATGAAAGACATAAATATCAATATGCAAGAAGGGCAACACATCCCAAACAGAATAAATCCAAATAGACCTACTCTGAGACACCTACTATTAAGAATCACAAATAACAGAAATAAAGAGAGGATTCTGAAAGTAGCAAGAAAAAAGCAATGTATCACATACAAGGAAACCTCAATAAGACTAAGTTCCAATCACTCATTGGAAACCGTGGAGGCAAGAAAACTGATATAAGTATCTGAGGTACTGAAAGTGAAAAACTGCCAGCCAAGAATCCTTATCCAGCAAAACTCTCCTTGAAAAATAAGGAAGAGTATAAAGTCTTCACAGACAAACAAAAACTGAGAGAGTATGTTAGCAAAAAAACAGATTTACAAGAGATACTAAAGTGATTGCTATAGCCTAAAAGGAAAAGATGATGGTTAGAGACTTGGAAAAGAGTGAAGAAATGAAGATCATTAGTAAGGGTAACATAAAGGGTAAAAAGACAGAAATAGTAAGATTTTGCAACAGAAAGTCAAAGATAGAATGGATGAAGTTAAGAAATGTCTTTACAGTAATATTATTGAATGTTAGTGGATTGAATTCCCCAATCAAAAGACACACATTCACAGAATGGATTAAAAAAATATGAGCCATCTGTATTCTATCTACAAGAGACTCACCTTAGATATAAGAACACAATCAGGCTGAAAGTGAAAGGTTGAAAAAAGATATTCCACACAAAAAGTAACAACAACAACAACAAAAAAGATCTGGAGTAGTGAAACTAATATTAGATGAAATAGATTTTAAGTGCAAATCTGTTTTAAGAGATGAACAAATTCATTATGTATTAATAAAAAGGGCAATTCACCAAGAAGAAATAACTATAATAAATATTTATGCACCTAACTTAGGTGCCCCAAGATACATGAGGCATACACCAGCAAAACAGAAGGGAGAAATAAATATCTCTACATTAATAGTTGGAAACTTCAATATACCACTCTCAGCATTGTACAGAATAAATGGACAGGTGATAAATAAGGAAACAGAGAACTTGAATAATGTGATAAATGAACTAGACCTAACAGACATTTATAGAGCATAACACCCTAAAAGAGCAGGGTATACATTCTTTTCAAATGCTCATGGATCCTTCTCCAGGATAGATGGTATGTTGTGTCACAGGACAGGTCTCAATAAATTTAAAAAGATTGAAATTATATAAAGCACTTTCTCTGATCATAACTGAATGAAGCTGGAAATCAATAATGGATGGGAAAAGGGAAAATTCACAAATATATGAAAGATTAAATGGCACACTCTTTAATAATCAGTGGGTCAAAGGAGAAATTACAAGTGAACTCAGTCTTGAGACAAATGGAAATGAGAACCGAAAAATCAAAACCTATGGGACACCACAAAGGCAATGCTGAGAGGAAAATTTATAGCCTTCAATGCTTACCTTTAAAAAGAAGAAAGACTAAAATCGAAGACCTGATTGCACACCTGGAGAGACTATATAAAGAATAAGAAACTAATTGTAAACCAAACTGAAGGAAAGAAATAATAAAAATAGAGAAGAAATAAATGAAATTGAGAACAGAAAAAACCATTTTGAGAGATTGTGAGAGAATCAACAAAAAGCAAAAGTTGCTTCTTTGAGAAGATGAACAAAGTCAGCAAACTATTAGCTAGACTGACAAAAAAAGGGAGAATGCAAATAAATGAAATCATAAATGAGTAGGGAGGCATTTACCACTGACCTCACAGAAATGAGAGATCATAAGAAGATACTATGAACAACCATAAGCCAACAAACTAGACATCATAGAAAAAATGCACAGATTCCTAGAAACACACGAACAAACTACACTGACCCTAGAAGAAACAGAAAATCTCAACAAACCAGTCATGAGTAAAAAGATTGAAACAGTCATCAAAAATCTCCCCAAAATGAAAATCTCTGGATCAGATAGCTTCACAGGTGAATTCTACCAATCATTCAAACACCAGTCTTGCTCAAGCTCTTCTGAAAAACTGGACAGGAAGGAATGCTACTAAACTCATTCTATGAAGCAACCTCACCCTAATACCAACACCAGATAAGTATACTATGAAAAAGAGAATTACAGACTAATATCTCTAATGAATATAGATGCAAAAATCCTCAACAAAATACTTGCAAACTGAATCTAAAAGCACATTAGAATAATTATACACTGCGATCAAGTGGTTTTTATCCTAGGTATGCAAAGGTGGTTCAACACAAGAAATTCAATTTGTGGTATAAACCACAAAAATAAATTGAAGAAGAAAAATCAAATGACCCTCTCAATGGATACAGAAAAGGCATTTGACAAAATGCAACATACTTTCTTGATTAAAAACACTCTAAAAGAAAGGAATAGAAGGAAACTTTCTCAATGTGGTAAAGTGCACATATGAAAAACCCATAGTTAACATTGTACTCAATGGTGAAAGACTGAAAGCTTTCCTACTGAGATTGGTAATAAGACAAGGATGCCCACTGACACCACTGTTATTCAATATTGTGCTAGAATTTCTAGCTAGAACTATTAGTCAAGAAAAAGAAATAAAAGTCACCTAAGTAGGAAAGGAAGATGTAAAACTTTTGCTTTTCACTGATGATAGGATCCTATATCTAGAAAATCCAAAAAAACTACAATAAAGCTACTAGAACCAGAAAACCACAAGTGCTGGAGAGGATGTGGAGAAATAGCAACACTTCTTCACTGTGGGAATGTAGAATGGTGCAGCCTCTGTGGAAGACAGTTTGGTGGTACTCAAAAAGGTGAATATAGAACTGCCATATGATCCAGCAATCCCATTACTAGGGAATATATTCAAAAGAACTGAAAGCAAGGATGCAAACTGACATTTGCACACCAACATTCATAGCAGCATTATTCACAATTGCTAAAATATGGAATCAGCCCAAATGTCCATCAACCAATGAATGGATAAACAAAATGTGGTACATACATACAATGGAATACTATTCAGCTGTTAGAAGAAATGAAATTGGGATGCATATGACAACAGGGATGAACCTTGAAGACATTATTTTGAGTGAAATAAGCCAGACACAAAAGGACAAATATTGTATGGTCTCACTAATATGAATTAAAAATGAGGAGTAAACTTATGGAGGTAAAATCTAAAGTATAGAATTTATGGGTTGAAAATGGGAGCTGATGCTTAATGTATGTATAATTTTTAATAAGGTTTATTGTAAAAATGTGGAAATTAATAGAGTTGATGATAACGCAGTATAGTGAGTTTAACTAACCAGATGATTTATAAATGTGATTGTGGCTCAAAGGGGTAGTCTGTGGATGTAAATGTCAATTGAAAGGAAGCTAGAGAATACTCTAGGGACTATATAGCATAGTGATTTCACTGATAGATGACAGTTGTGGTCAATAGTATAAATATAAGAATGTTCTTCTTTTACAAAGGGTTAAGAATATGGTGATATACAGGAAAATTACAACCAATGTAACTTACAGACGATAGTTAACAGTCATATTGTAATACTTTTGCAGCAATGGCAAAGAAGATAGTATATCAAATTCTAAGGGACAACAATAGGGGTGTTAAAGGGGGAATGGAATTTGTCATTGTGTAGTGATGAAAACGTTCTAAACTTGGCTGAGGAGATGACAGCACAACTCTGTGATTAAAATGAGAGCCCCTGAGTATACACTTTGAATGGATTGTACAAAGCATAGAACTGTATAGCACAGTGAATCCTGTAGTGGAAGATGGACTATGGTTAACAGAACAAATATGAGAACATTCCCTCATGAACTATAACAAATATATAATACTAATACAGGGTGTTAATAATCAGGTGGGTTGGGGAAATAATATACCAACTATAAGATATTGCCTCTAGTTAGTAATATTTTGATGATGCTCTTTTATAGTTTGTAACAAATGTTTAACAATAATGCAAGATGGTGGTGGTGGGGTGCTGTATGGGAGCCCTGTATGGTGATATGCATGTTTGTTTTTTAAGTTCACAATGTTTACTATACAGCTATGGTTTATGTAGGTTTGTGTGTGAACGTTATACTTAAATAAAAATTTTTTAATGAAAAAAAGTTCATCATTCTGTGACCATGGTCATTTGTTCTTATTCTGTTAATAAATTCAGTTGCAGACAAAGAGAAATGAGTGGAAAACAAGAGCTTGCTAGGTTCAGCTAAGGGAAAAGAAAACAGGAATTTACTTTGTGACTAAAGACAAATTCTTGATAATAGGTAGCAAATATACAGCTACATTGCCAGGAGTTACAAGAGTGAAATTACATAGTTAAATTAAAATATCATTCATTAGCTAAATCTAAAAATTAAGGCTGCAGTGTAACATATACAATATTAGTGATTTTGGTCTCTTTCATGACCACCTCTTTATGTGTTACAGCAGAAACGTTCATTTTGAAAATATTATCTATCTGAAGTTTAAAGAGAAGAATTTGGAGAAACAAATTATTGGGAGTCTGTGACAAAGATGATGGTAGCTTAGATTACAAGATCTGTCTATCAATAACAGTATAAGATTGAGTGCATGTCATTCCAGAAAACCAATACTACTTTTTAAAGATATTAAAACAAATAAGGGAAGTAGATGTGGCTCAAGTGATTGGGCTCCCATCTACCACATGGAGGGTCCCAGGTTCGGTTCCCAGGGCCTCCTAGTGAAAGTGAGCTGGCCCGCGTGGAGAGCTGGCCTGCGCAGAGAGCTGGCACAACAAGATGACACAACAAAAAAAAAGGGACACAGAGGAGAGACAGTGAGAGACACAACAACCAGGGAGCTAAGGTGGCTCAAGCGATTGAATGCTTCTCTCCCACATCGGAAGGTCCTGGGATCATTTCCCAGTGCCTCCTAAAGAGAAGACAAGAAGAGAAGACTAGCAGACACAGAACACACAGCGAATGGACACAGAGAGCAGATGGCAAGCGCAAGCAGCAGGTGTGAGGGGGGAATTAAATAAATAAAATAAATCCTTAAAAACAAAACAAATAAAATCATTACTCTTATACAAAGTGAATGCATACCAAAGATTTTTTTAGCTCATTAATTAAGGAGGAAGCCACTAAGGTGTTTAAACCAACACAAAGGAGAATCTGAAGAACAGACACACATATGGGCAATCAAGAATGCTGAACACAATTTGCAAATTGATGTAAAACTTATCAATAACTTCAGAGCAATACAATGTAATGTTTAAAATCATATTTCTTCATAGAGAAATTAAGTGTATTTCCATCCGATAAACTCATTTACATATGTAAGAAAAGAATAATTTACAGTAGTATGGACAGGAAACCTCTGCATGCCCTCAGCCCTTTACAGTTAAATTTATCTCTCCAGAGTTGCCAAAAATGGGACATAGACAATGAAATTTGCAGATCCCCGTAGCATGAGATAATCCTAAAAAATCCAGTAGTCAATTCCCAGCATTCCACTGAAAGGACACATAGTAATTTTTTTGCCCCCTTAAAAATGTCCCAATTTCCCCTGGCAGTTAGTAATGTGGAAAAGTGTTAAATTTTGTTTCAATCAAATATATTTCAGTGTAAGAAGTAAGAAAAACTTTACTAAGAAATCAGTCAGACTGGTTTCTCAACTGAAAATTTCCTAGAATTTTTCCATGGTCTGCATTTTAACAGTGTTCGTTAATATTTATAGAGTACTTTTGTTCAAATTTACTTTGCTTTGATACAGGAAGATATATATAAAGGAGGGGCCCCACAAAAGAAATATATAACCCTTGATATATACTTCTGCATGTGAACCTTGGATGTGTCATGGAAGGACCTCGTGACTTCTATGCCTTGGAAGATTTTCAAATTCTGCTTTGGCACTTTTATGATTGTCTCAGGAAATAAAGCAGGTCTGGGACTTAAATTGGAGTATACATACTATCAACTGCAGTGAATGCTTTCAAGTCTCTTGTGTCCCATTTTATGATGCCCCACTAATCCAACAAGATACATGGCCACACATGGAATTAATGTTACAGTAACCATAAGGAGGTGTGAATACATGGAGGCAATTTCACTGGATGTCATTATTGTAAGGTTTTATTCACATCACCTGTGATATCAGATTCAGTGATCTTACAAGCATACCCAGAACTGGTCCTAAGAGTTTGCTGAAATTATTCATTTGCTAATTAGGTAGATGGTGTTGAAATTCCTGTACATAATACTGGTGAATGGTTGAATGGATCAGTAGGTTTAGAAAGTGGTAATGAAGAATTGATTTACTATGTAAAACCTAGGACCCATCACTTGAGAACATTCCTTTCCCTAAGGCAATAACAAATAGACTGGTAATTGGGACACTGACATCATTGATAAGCTCAGTCAAGTCTCTCATCTGCAAGCCAGGGTTGCACTGGGACTTCTGTTATGTAACTAGATTCTTATTACTGATAATATGTATGATGGGATTATGGAATGGCAAAGTCATTTTATCATCAATTAACTTTTTGATGGTCTTTTTTTTCCCATTCAAACAAAAGCAGATATAATTATTGTAATAGGTGGTTTTAATGTTGTGTGAATATTTTGTACTACCTTACTTTGTCAATAAAATTTTAATTTGGTCCAAATTCTTTTCAATCAAGATCATGCCTATGTAAGACACCCATTATACCTTGAAGAAACAGCACAAGCTAAATAAAAAACAAACAACAACAACAACAAAACAAATCGAAGCAAAATTTTAGTGTATCAGACACTTCTTTTGATTCATTGCAGATCTACTTGACCCCTATTGTCTCTTAGTCCAGCTGCTATGGCAGCAGTCATCTCTGTGGTGACCATTTCCAACCTCACACAGGTACAATCTGAACGCCCCTCACCTCATGCTCCCAGCCTTCCCTGTTGACCCTGCTGCAGTAAAGTCTCAGCACCCACATGGGCACAGCACAGAAATGCAGAGAAGATAAACTCATGGGCAATGCTTTAACCAATGGGAGAAAGGGCCAGGTATATCAATCTTTCCTCCTTTTTCCTTTTGCAGGATTGTCTTGATTATTAGTTTATGAAGCTTACTGAGGTGTGGTACCTCCAACTCAAGTCATCAGATACACTTAGCTATAGTTAGCTCAATAATGAATTCATATATTGCTTCCCCTTCTTTTGCACTCCATTCCTCCTGTCCTCCATTGTGGTCTCCTTAGTAAATTAAAAACACAAAAAATCCTCTGTCTCATGATCTTCTCCCATGGGATCTCAGAAAAAGAAAGAATAAAGAAAAAAAGTTCTAAAATGGTTTTACTCCTAAATGAAAATCGAGTGATATTTCTCTATGTGATGTTTATATTTCTAAATATATGGTGATAACGGTACTCCTTGAATTTAGATTTCTGCAATTAGCACCTTAATTTGCCTTGCTTTGAAATGTTGTTCTGGGAATTATCACCTTCCAGATGTAGAATTTCTGGGTTGTATTAAAGATCAAAGACATACGCATATGGGAAAACGTTAATGTAACAAGTATGTAGGACAGATAATTTTATTGTAGATTATTTTTTCTTAATTGTATTCATAATGCTTTCTTTTAGGGAAATACAATTCATCAATATAAAGTCTAGATTTAACAATGCTTTAACCATAAAAATAAATAAAATCTGCAAATCCATGTGATGAAATATGAAATTAAAATATCGAATCCAATTTGAAAGGACATTTTTAGATGTAACAAACTTAATATGACTATTTTATAAATCTAAGTTCTCTCTCTTATCCATATTTGTACTTCTTCAATATTTTCACTATCTTTATTTCTCTGCATGTTTTAGGTATTTATCAAAAATAGAGTTATAAATATGAATGAAGAATATATTTTTATTAAAATTCTTAGCTGTTACCTTAGTATATCTACCATATTATATCAACGAGTGTCAAGTTCCTCAGTGCTTGATGTTATCAAAAGGGAAAAAAAGGTAAATAATAGCAATAAATTTAGAATGCTAAAAGTTCATGTAGAAATTTATTGCTGAACCAGACACTTAACTCTGCTTCCTTATTTTGTAGGTATAAGAGAATGGATGTTAAAGATTAATGTTTATTTTTTTAAGAATATTTGTTTATTATGGATTTTTTGGTAAAGAATTGTATTCATTTTTGTTTGTCTGGAAAACCTCTGTATCTTCAAGTTTTGAACAATTATTTTATATGTTTTATAGAATACTGGTTTGATAGTCTTTCCCCCATCTCCACTCCACCTGCAATTTAAATATAGCATTTTATTGACAGCTATCTTACGTAGTTCTTTCCTCTGCATCTAAGGTGTCTTTTTTTCTCTGCCCAACTTCAAGATTTGTTATCATTTGATTACTACTGTTTGAGTATGATATGTGTCCAGTGTGTTTATGTGTGTGTGTTTGTGAGTTGTGTATGTGTTTTGGTATAATGTGATAGCATGTAGAAATGGTTTCTTCTTGGTAGAGACATTTGATAATAGAAAACATTAAAGAAAGCAAAAAATTCATGCAGAATAAATACCACATATGGAAATAGAACAACAAATATATTTAATATGTAAAAGTTACTTAAAAAAGAAATCTTAGTGATAAAAAATTAAATTCACTTATAATCTTTTCAATGCAAATATTCCAAACATTAAAGAAGTCTTTAATTTTGCATTACTCTTCGTGGAGTATTTGAGTGCCTCCACCATTGGAAATTAGCACACAGATTATTTCACATAAGCTAATTTCCCTTGTTAATGATGAAACTGTTTTCCTTTTTTTCCTTACTTTGGCTTTGCTGTTGAAATTTATGGTGTTTTTACTGATTCTGATTTTAGATGATTGTATCATTTTATGGAGGAACATTCCAAAACAACATTGACATCTTTTTTTTTTAAACATTTCTTCAATTAAAATGTTTATAAAGTACTGTGCCCTTTAGTGAATATTCAAACCCTGGAAAATGACAGTACACGTTGGACTGTATTCAAATACTGTACCATTTAAATCTTCTAGCACTACAACAAATAACATGTTTAAATTGCTAACTTAAAGACTTCTTTGATTTCCAAAACCAATTTCTTGGAAATCTACTCATAGACTTTGCATAAATCATACTATGTGCATAAGTTTACTACTATTTTGGAAATCAAAGAAGTCTTTAAATTAGCAATTTAAACATGTTATTTGTTGTAGTGCTGTTAAACTTGCTAGAAGATTTAAATGGTACAGTATTTGAATACTGTCAAACAATGTGCACTGTCGTTTTCAGGGTTTGAATATTCACTAAAGAGCACAGTACTTTATAAACATTTTAATTGATAATTCCACTTCATATAAAGGGATGCATTTGTCTACAATTAAATGTTAAGATGTTTTTATGGCATGGGTTATTTTATAAGGGGAAATATATGCAGAAACACTAATCTTTTAACAATATTTATCAATGTATAATTCAAATGCAATAAAATTTATCTATTTAGGGTGTAGAGTTTCATGATTTTTGAACAGTGCATGCAGCCATGTAACTACATTCAAGATATAGAACACATCCATAAATGCAAAAAGTCCTTCTTTTCAAGATGCTTTCATTACAGGAGTTTTAAATGTTAATATCTGTTAATAAAAATTTTCCAACTTTGTTCTTCTATAAGATTCCTTTTCTTTCCTTGATTTTTTTTTATCTCCACATAAATTTTAAAATAAGCTTGGCAATTTCCATAATAATTATGCTGGATATTTTTGGGAGTTGAAGAAATTTATTATATTTAGGACAAGACATCTGAACTTAGTTTTTCTCTTGCTGACATTATTGAAAGCATTTATAGCCTTGTATTTATGCCTTTGCTCCATTGCTGATATCGTTAAATAATTATTTTTTGTTTGTTTTAAATTTTTATTTTATTCAACTTTTATAGTTATTTCAGGGGTAGAGTTAGTTTGAGAATACTGAATGTTATAAGCAGTATTGGAAGTCCTCTATAATCTACATTTATCAGTGCATTTGCTTATCTGAATAATGAATTGATAAGTTAAAATCGGCTTTTTAAATAATAGCCAAGTGAACTGTGTGTATAGATATTCTAATGTTCACTCTTTTCTGTATCATTCTGTTCTCCAGTCCCTACCTAATGGAACCATTCTATGTTGACGATTTTATTAATGTATGTTGAAGTTCATCTGTTTTAGGATACATATCAAGGTTTAAAATGAAAGAAACCATGCCATGTCAACATTATTTCCATGAATCTAACTTCTGATCTAAAAATAAACAATGTGTACTTTCTCAGGCACATTTTCTGTAAAAGCATGAACCACACATACAACAACAACATGCAAAAATCAGTCTGTATGTGTTTGAAAGAAAAAAATTGCATGTGTTGCTGCAAGAAATTGATTATGAGGTATAGTGACAGTAAAATAGTGTAAATGTCATGTTGGTACTGAACTGTCAAAATAATGTTACAGACCTTGGTAGCTTTATTAAATTCACAGAAACTGTCATTTTGTAGAGAATTATAAACTCTCTATTTCTTTAGGCAGCAACATAATTGATTCTTTAAAAAGCCTGGATACATACAGAAAATATTTACACATAAGCATAACTTCTTTGGTATATTTTGGAATTGGGAGATAGCATTTATTTATTTAACTAGCTTACAAAGTATGCGTTATTATTTCCTCAATTGATTTTTCTTTTATGTTTGATACCAATTAATGTCCTTGTAATATCTAGCTACTTTTAAAGTGTTAAAAATAAACTTCTTATTTTAAAACGTGATATTTATTAAGCATTGCATAATATTTGAATCATTTTATTCATATTAATTTGTTATTTTCTATTCGTCAAGATAATTTACATAATTTTACTATTTAAAAAGGACATGCGTATATTTATAGCTTGTTTTCTAATAAGAAAGGAATTGCTTAATACATTATAGCATTCTGGTGGGTTAAAAACTATATATACATATATATACACACACATATATATATATACACACACATATACATACATACATACATACATACATATATACATAGAGAAGAGACAGAGCAACAGTCAGTTTCAACAGTGCTCATTGGTTCCACATGGCCAGCAGGTCTTGATCTGCAGCCCAAACAGGAAGATGGTCTATATACACCCCTCTTTTGCTACAGGTAAAAGACCCTGTCTCTCACTGCCAGGAACAGGTATAGCAATGGGGGTTAGTCACACGCTATAAAATGCACATATCTAAACAAGAAGTCCACAATGAATGTTTACATGTACTTGGGGCAAAAGGGGAAGGAATGTTGCTACTGAATGTCATATCCAGACCCTCCTGAGAGGAAGTTAGCCCACATTTAGCATACTAGGAACCAGGTTAACACATCTAATCTCAAGCACAGGGTTTATTTGTGGGACCCAGAGAAAGATGGCAGGCCATAATCAGACTGTCCCCTACCATAATATATACATACATATATGTAATATAAAAATAAAGAAATTATATAGTATAAAAAACTGTCAAAGCAATGCAATTAAAACTTAATTGATGCAGTTTTAATTAATAGACTTTAACTTTTGGAATAGTTTTTGATTTAGAGAGAAATTTAGTTGATAGCACAAGAAGTTCCTGTGTATCCCCTTCCTTGCACACAAAGTAACACCTTACAGTTAGTATGGTACATTTGTTACAATTAATGAACCAGTATCGATACATTATTATTAATTACTTTACATTAAGATCCTCTCTTTTGGTTCTAGTGTTCTATGTGTTTTGACAAATGAATGATGTCATGTATTCATCATTTCAATATCACACAGAGTAATTTCCCCATCCCACACATCCACTGTATGTCACCTATTTATTCCCTTAATGGCCCTAAACTCCTGGCAACCACTGAGTTTTTACTACCTCTATAGGTTTGCCTTTTCCAGAATGCCATGTAGTTGGAATTATACAGTCTGTAGCTTTTTCAAATTTATTTTTTTCATTTAGCAATATTCATGTAAGGTTCTTCCTTATCTTTTCATTGCTTGATAGCTCATTTCTCTTTATCACTGAATAATATTCCATTGTCTTGATGTACCACTGTTTGTTTATCCATTTATCTATTGAAGGTCATCTTGATTTCTTTCAGTTTTTGGCAAATTAGGCTTATAAAAATTGTTGAACTGAATTCCAAAGAAGCTGTAGCGTATTGTTTTCCTACCAGCAATGAATGAGTTCCTTTTGTTCCATATCATCACTACTATTTGTTATTGTCATTTTGTTTTTGTTTCTTTGTTTTCTTTAGCCATTCTAACAGGTGTGTAAAGACATTTTATTGTTTTAATTTTCAATTCTCTAGTGACATGTGATTTTGAGAATCTTTTCATAAGGTTATTTGCCGTCTGTATATCTTCTTTGGTGAGGTATCCAGATCTTTTGTGCAATTTTTAACTGGGTTGTTTCTTATCATTCAGGTTCAAGACTTGTTTGTATTTGGGATACAAACAGTTTATCAGATATATATTTGGAAATATTTTCTCCATCTCTGTAACTTGTCTTTTCATTGTCTTATTAGTGATTTTTGCAGAGCAGAAGTTTATAAGTTTAACAGTAACATTTTATTTCATGAACCATTATTTTATTGTTGTATCTAAAAACTCATCATCAAGTCAAGATCATCTAGATTTTCTCCTGCTATCTTTTAGAAGTTTTATATTTTTACATTTTACATGTAGGTCTATGATAGATTGAATTAAATTTTTGTGAAATGAATAAGGTTGGTGTCTAGATTAATATTTTTCACATGGATATCCAATTGTTTCAGCACCATTTGTTTAAAAGACTAGATTTTCTCTACTGAATTGCCTTTGATCTTTTGCCAAAGATCATTTGACTACATTTGGAGGAGTCTGTATAGAGGCTCTCTCTTCTGTTCGATTGATCTATTTGTCTATTCTTTGGCCAATACTATCCTGTCTCACCTTGGTTAATGTCGATTATAGTAAGTCTTGAATTCAAAATTGCCAGTCTTTCAACTTTATTTTCTTTAGTATATTCTAGCTATTATGGCCTTTCATCTTTCAATATAAACTTTAGATTCATTCCATCAATATTCACAATTTGCTGAGGTTTTCATTTGTATTATAGTTATTCTACAGATCAAATTGGGAAAAACTGGATCATAACAATTTTGGCTCTTCCTATTCTTGACTGTGGAATACCCTTCCATTTATATCTTTGAATTCTTTCATCAAAGTTATGGTTTTTTGTTTGTTTGTTTGTTTGTTTAGTTTTCCTCATTTATTCAGATGCCACAGATATTTTGTTAGATTTATACCAAAGTATTTCATTTGGGGGATGTGTGCTAGGAGATGGTATTATGTTTTTTTGTTTTGTTTTTACAAATCAATTTTTCAATAAATATTAATAAAGCATAAACCCATCCAAAGTGTACAATCAATAGTATTCAGTATAATCACATAGTTGTACATTCATCACTTCAAAAATTTTCAGAGCATTTTCATTATTCCAGTAATAATAATATAATATTAATAATAATAAACAAAAACCAATCAAACAAACAAACAAAATTCATCACCTCTCAATCTTCTATGCTTCCCCTACTGTACTTGCTGCTATTCTTTCCTTCTCTCTAGTTTATGTGCATTTATATTTTGTAAAGGCAGTCTTATATATGCAATATCACCCATATTCATGTTTTACATGAGGTTTTACTGTCATATACAGTACCATGTTACATTTTTTTAGCTTTCCTTCTAGTAATATACAAAGTCTTAGACTTTCCCTTTCAATCACTGTCATATCCATGTAATAGCGTTACTAGTCACCAACACCATAAGGTACTCTCAGCATTTCTATTCATTTCCAAAGATTTACAAACAACCTTTTAACTAATTCTGCACAGATTAACCCTCAGCTTTCCATTCTCTCCCTCATTCTATTTTCTGGTGACCTATATTAATTCCATGAGTTTACATAATATATTTAGTTCCTAATAGCTCAATTATATAGTATTTGTCCTTTTATGTCTGGCTTGCTTCACTCATCATAATGTCCTCCAGGTTCATCCAATGTTGTCACATACTTCACAACTTCATTTCTTCTTACAACTGCATAATATTCCATTATGTGTGTACACCACAAATTGTTTATCCATTCATCAGCAGAAGGACACCTGGGTTGTTTCCAAATTTTGGAAATCATGAATAACACTGCTATGAACATCGGTGTGCAGATGTCTGTTTGTGTCACTGCTCTCAGTTCTTCTGGGTGTATACCTAGTAATGGTATTGCCAGGTCCCATGGCAAGTATATATTCAGTTCCCTTAGGAACTGCCAAACAGTCCTCTACAGGGGCTGTACCATTCTACATTCTCCCCAACAGTGAATAAACATTCCTATCTCTCCACATCCTCTCCAACATTTAGAGTTTTAGGACTTTTTAATAGTGACCAATCTCGTAGGTGTGAAATGTTATCTCATTGCAGTTTGATTTACATTTCCCTAATTACTGGTGATGCTAAACATTTTTTCACGTGTTTCTTTGCCATTTGTATTTCTTCTTTGGACAATTGTCTTTTCAAGTCTTTTGCCATTTTTAAATTGGGTATTATGTCTTTTTATTGTTGAATTGTATGATCTCTTTATATATCATAGATAGTAAACCTTCATCAGGTATGTGGTTGCCAAATATTTTCTCCCAATGAGTCAGCTGCCTTTTCACCCTTTTGACACAGTCCTTTGAGGAGCAAAAGTGTTTAATTTTGAGGAGGTCCCATTTATCTATTTTTTTCTTTTGTTGCTCCTGCTTTGGGTGTAAGGTTTAAGAAACTACTGCCTACCACAAGATCTTCAAGATGTTTCCTACATTTTCTTCTAGGAATTTTATGGTTGTCACTTTTATATTTAGGTCTTTGATCCATTTTCTGTTAATTTTTTTACAAGGTATGAGAAAAGGGCCCTCTTTCTTTCCTTTGAATATGGATATCTAGTTCTTGCAGCACCATTTGTTAAATAGACTCTTCTGATCCAGCTGGGTGGCCTTAACAGCCTTGGCAAAAATCACTTGGCTGTAGATGTGAGGGCCTATTTCTGAGTTCCCAATTTGGTTCCATTGGCCGATATGTCTGTTCTTATGCCAGTATCATGTTGTTTTATTGTAGCTAAGTAATATGCTTTAAAGTCAGGAAGTAAGAGTCTTCCAACTTCATTCTTCTTTTAAAAGACATTTTTGGCTATTTGGGGTCCCTTACCCTTTCAAATAAATTTGATTATTGGCTTTTCTATTTCTTCCAAAAAGGCTGTTGGGATTTTAATTGAGATTGTGTTGAATCTATAAGTCAGTTTGGATAGAATTGACATCTTAACAATATTTAGTTTTCCAATCCATGAATACAGAGTGTCCTTCCATTTATTTGTCATCTTTGGTTCCTTTTAGCAATGTTTAGTAGTTTTCTGAATATAGGTCTTTGATGCTGTTGGTTAAGTTTATTCCTAAATATTTGTTTGTCTTAGTTGCTATTATAAATGGAATTTTTTTCTGATTTCCTCCTCAGATTGCACATCAGTAGTGTATAGAAATGCTATTGATTTTTGTGTATTAATAGTATCATGTTTTTAATTTCAAATTCCAATTGTTCAGTGCAGGCATATAAAAGAGCAATAGACTTTTGTATAGTAACCTTGTGTGCTGCAACCTTGCTAAAATCATTTTATCATTCCAGTATTTTTTTCATTTGTTTATTTCAGATTTTCTACATGAACAATCATGTCATTTGTGAAAAAATGACATTTTACTTCTTTTTCTTTTCCTATTGAATTACATAAGATATTGAGTATGATGTTCAATGCAACTGTGAGAAAGAGTGTTCTTGCCTTATTCCCGATCTTAGAGAATGTTAGCTGCACATGCTTTGTAGATATTCTCTTCATCAAGCTGAGTAAAGCTCCCCTCTACTCATAGTTTTTTGAGAGGTTTTGTCATGAATACTTGTTAGATTATGTCCAATGTTTTTCTGTGTCTATTGGTAAGATTATATGATTTTTCTTCTTTAGCCTGTTCATGCCATTAATTACGTTAACTGAATTTCAAATGTAGAACCAAACCTGCATATCTGGAATAAATTCCACTTGGTTATTGTATTAGTCAGGGTTCTCTAGGAAAACAAAACTAACATGAGATACCTTTAATAGCATGTGATTTTATAAAATTCTCTTATGTGACCCTGGGGATGCACAAGTCCAAATTCTGCAGGGCAGGCTGCAAACCAGGGGCTCCAATGAATGTCCTTGATGAGTTCCCAGGAGATGTTGGCTGTCTGAAGTAGAACTGGAAATTCTCTCTCTAAATGCTGAGGTCATTTCCCCTTTTAAGGCCTTCAACTGATTGGATAAGATGACACTCATTGCTGAAGGGAATCTCCTTGGTTGATTGTTAATGTAATCAGCCATCTATGCAATCAACTCACTGATGATTAAGTCCATGAAATTTCCATGTATTACAATAATCCAGTGCTTGCTTGACCAAACAACTGGGCACAGTTACCTGGCCTAGTTGACACATTAGCCTAACCAACATAGTCTACACCTTGTCAACTTGTCCAACATATACATCACCTTAAACCATACTTATTTTCTGCCTAACAATATTCAACTGCCCTATGTACAACTGGAAACACACAAATTCCCTCCAGAATAGGGTATAAGTCCCTGGGTAATATTCACTCTTAAATTTGACATCCATAAATATTATGACATGAAACTAAAAACTTGTGTCGTATGATAAGGGAAAAAGTTAAGGAAGAAGACAAAGATATTCATTTTAAGTACATGTACAATCATACTCATAATAAAACAGGGAAGAAATATCCATGACCATTACAGTCCTAGTTTCTGTAACTGGTCATGTGGTCGAAGTTCATATTTATCATTACCTTCTTTCACTACTCATTCCATATTCCCTTTAACCTCAGCAGCACCTCAGCTGGCCATGGTTCTTTGCCTGGTGGAGTGACTTAAACCTTCATTCCTGAAGATTCTGGGCCATTGTTAGTCCTATCTGAATTGGTTTGTTGCAATTTTCCAATGACTTTAATCACAGGGCATGGGAGTACTAAGAGACACCCTAGGGATTTCCTGTATTCCAGAAAAACTCTCCTTTATCCCTATTACATAGGTGAAATCCTATGTCCCCTTACTAGTCAGGATCAATCACCCCAGCCAGTATATTAATTCCCTTCTTTGCCTGTTGATTCAGAGGCAAGACGAGCCCAAAGTGGCCAGGTGGTTGTCTTAACTTCCAGTTCAATGGAAACATTGTTGTGTTCCCTGGTGACAGCATTCCTCCTTTTGGGACTAAGACCTATAGACCAGGAGAGCTTAAGGTTTCAGGGACAGGAAGCAAAAATTTACCTAGTGGCTCACTAGAGGTAATAGTGAGTGGTGCAACTCCCATTTCCACTCCTTGATTCCTGGACCCATGAATCCTGGTTATGGGAGAAATAGCACTATAGAGTGGATGCTGATTTAGAGAATACACAGCCTCCTGGAGAACTTTGCCCCAGCCATGCAAGGTATTATCCCCTAGTTGGCAACATAATTGGGTCTTCAAAAGTCCATTCCACCGTTCTATCAGTCCAGCTGCTTCAGGATGATGGGGGAACTTGGTAAGACTAGTGAATTCCTTAAGCATGTGCCCATTCCCATACATCATTTGCTGTGAAATGGGTTCCTTGATCAGAAGCAAAGCTGTGTGAAATGCCATGGCAGTGGATAAGACATTCGGTAAGTACATAAATGGTAGTTTTGGAAGAAGCATTGCATGCAGGGAAGGCAAACCCATATCCAGAGTGTCTATTCCAGTTAGAAAAAATCGCTGCCCCTTCCATGATGTAGGTGGTCCAATGTAATCAACTTGCAACCAGGTAGCAGGCTGATTACCTTGGGGAATGGTGCCTTATTGGGGCTGAATGTAGGTCTCTGATGCTGGCAGATTGGACACTCAGCAGTGGCAGTAGCCAAGTCAGCCTTGGTGAGGGGGAAGTACATGTTGCTGAGCCCATGCATAACCTTCATTCCTACAACCATGGCCACTTTGTTCATGAGCACATTAGGCAATGACAGGAGTAACTGGGGAAAGAGGCTGAGTGCTAGCAGCAGAGCAGGTCATCTTAACCACTTGGTTATTAAAATCTTCCTCTGCTAAAGTCACCCTCTGGTGAGCGTTCATGTGGGAAACAAATATTTTCATGATTTTTACCACTGAGAAAGATCTATCCACATACCTCTTCCCCAAACCTCTTTTTCACCAGTTTTCCAGTCATGTTCCTTCCAAGTCCCTGATCATACTGCCTAACCATTGGCAGCAGCCCATGAATCAGTGTAAAAATGCACATCTTGACATTTCTTCTTCCAAACAAAATGATCAACCAGGTACAGTGCTTTAAGTTCTGCCCACTGGGAGGATTTGCCCTCACGTTGTCCTTTAGGGACATCCCAGGAAGGGTCTGTAGTTCTGCAGCTGTCCACTTTCTGGTGGTACCTGCTTATTGTGCAGAACCATCTGTAAACCAGGCCCGATGTTTTCTCTTCCTCAGTCAGCCAATTGTAAGGAACTCCACAAGAGGCCATAGCTGTGGGGTGGGAAAAAGACGTGGCAGGATGGTTGACCATGGGTATTTCGGCCACTTCCTCATATAACTTACTTGTGCCTTCAGGAACTGCTTGAGCCGTATCTCGTGTGTGCTATTTCCACTTTATGATGTAATGTTGCTGTGCACACCCAACTTTATGGTTTGGTGGGTCAGACAATACCCAGTTCAGGATAGGGAACTCAGGTGTCACGATAACTTGGTGGCCCATGTTTAAGAATTCAGTCTCTACTAAAGCCCAGTAGCAGGTCAAAAGCTGTTTCTCAAAAGAAGAGTAGTTATCTGCAGAGGATGGCAGGGTTTCCTCCAAATTCCTAAGGGTCTGCATTGTGATTCTCCTATAAAGGCCTGTCAAAGGTTCCAGACAGCACCTCTATTTGCCTCTGACTCTTCCAGCACCATTGGGATCTGCTGGATCATTTGGCACAAGTGGCAGTGTAACTTTCACAGCAGCTTGGACCTGTCGCAGTCTTCTTGTTCCAGTTTCCACTCAAAACTGGCAGCTTTCCTGGTCACTCTTTAAATGGGCCAGAATAGCACACCCAAATGAGGAATGTGTTGTCTCCAAAAGCTGCAGAGACCAACTAAATGTTGTGCCCATTTTTTGGTCGTAGGAGGGGCCAGATGCAACAGCTTATCCTTCATTTTAGAAGGAATATCTTGACAAGCCCCACACCACTGGACACCTAGAAATTTCACTGAGGTGGAAGTCCCCTGTATTTTTCTTGGATTTATCTCCCATCCTCTCACACAAATCCCTTACCAATAAGTCTAGATTCTTTGCTACTTCTTGCTCACTAGGTCCTATCAACATGATATCATCAATATAATGGACCAGTGTGATGTCTTGTGGGAAGAAGTGATGGTCAAAATCCCTGTAGATAATATTATGACATAGGGCTGGAGAGCTGATATACCCCTGAGGCTGGACAGGGAAAGTATATTGCTGGCCTTGCCAGCTGAAAACAAACTGTTTCTCATGGTCCTTACTGATGGCAATTGAGAAAAATCATTTTCCAGATCAATAACTGCATACCAGGTACCAGGGGATGTATTGATTTGCTCATGCAATGATACCACATCTGGGACAGCAGCTACAATTTTAGTCACCACCTGATTAAATTTAAAATAATCTACAGTCATCCTCCAAGATCCATCTGTTTTCTGCACAGGCCTAATAGTAGAGTTGAATTGGGATGTGGTGGGAATCACCACCCCTGCAGCCTTCAGATCCTTGATGGTGTCACTGATCTCTGCAATCCCTCCAGGAATCCGGTATTGCTTTTAATTTACTATTTTGCTAGGTAGCGGAAGTTCTAGTGGTCCCACTTGACCTTTCCTACTATAATATCCCTCACTCCACAAGTCAGGAATCCAAAATGGGGATTCTGCCTGTTACTGAGTATGTCTATTCCAATTATGCATTCTAGAACTGGGGAAATAACCACCAAATGTGTCTAGGGGGCCTATTGGTCCTACTGTGAGATGGACCTGAGCTAAAACTTCATCAATCAACTGACCTCCATAAACCCCTACTCTGACTGGTGAACCAAAGTAACATTTGGGTCTCCTGGAATTAGTATCACTTCTGAACCAGTGTCTAATAATCCCCCAAATATATGATCATTTCCTTTTTGCCCAGTGCACAATTACCCTGGTAAATGGTCATAGGTCTCTTTGGGAAAAACTGGGAGGAAGATTAACAGTATAAATTTTTGGCACTGTAACAGCATCCTTCCCTTAAAGAACTTGGCCTTCCCTTCATTCAAGGGGCCCTGGATGTAAACTATCTCAAGTCTGGGAATTGTTTAAGGGGCCATGATTATCTGTGTCTGTAATTCAGGTTAGAGTTTTGTTCATTTCACCCAGAACACTTCTGCTTAAACAGATCAAGTAGGAATTTAGTAGACTGACCATGTATTTCACTTCTACGTACCCCATGGTCTATTAACCAATGCCATAGCTCTATGTGACACTTTTGATCACACCTTTGAGTCTGCCTTTCATTGTGGTAGCCATGCCCTACTTGTCTTTGGGATTAACTGCTGCTACTTGGCTTCTACCAGCCTGAGACTTACTTATCCCCATAATGTTTGAGGATTCTAGTTCCCTTATAGGAATTGCCACAGCAGTATCTGGATTATAGAGAAGAGCAACCACAGAACTCTTCAAGGAAGGTGGAGTTAGTCTTACAAATTTATTCCTCACAGTCCTGGTTAAAGGTGTAAAAAACTATTTTACAAGTTTCTTTAATAAATACAGGTCTTTTCAGATGATATATTTCTCTCTTAATGAGTATAGTAGCTTGTACCTTTCAAGGAGTTGTTCAATTAATCAAGGTTTCAAATTGAGGGCATAGATTTTGTCACAATATTCTTTTGTCATCTGTTTGTTGTCCATGGGATTTATAGGGATAACTTATTTTTATTAGTAATTTGTGTACTCTCTTTTTTTTCTAGTTTGCCTGTCCAGAGGTTTGCCAATTTTATTGATCTTTTTTAAGACGAACTTGGTTTTGCTGATTTTTTCTATTGATTCCTTGTTTAAATTTTCATTGATTTTTTCCTCTAGATTTTATTATTTGTTTACTTCTGCTTGCTTCTGGTTTACTTTTCTCTTCTTTATCTAGTCTCTTAAGGTAGAACCTTAGATTATTGCTTTTAGCTCTTTTTTTCTAGTACATGAATTCAATGCTATGCAATTCTCTGTAAGTACTATTTTACTCCATCCCACAAATATTGATGAGTTGTGTCTTTATTTTATTTAGCTCAAAATAATTTTTAATTTTTCTTGAAACTTCTTTTTTGACCTCTGTGTTTTTTATAAATGTGTTGTTTCATCTCCATATATCTTGGGGTTTACAGGTATCTTTTAGTTAATGATTTCTAGTTTAACTCCATTGTGGTATGAGAAATATTTATAAGATTTCTGTTCTTTTAAAATTTTAAGTTGTGCTTTATTATCTAGAATGTGATCTATTTCAGTGAATGTTTCCTATGAGTTTGAGAAGAATGTGTGTCCTGATGTTAGATGAAGTTTTCTATAAATGCCAATTAAATCTGTTGATTGATAGTGTTGTTCAGTTCAACTCTCTCCTTACTGCTTGTGGGACTTATGAAATACCGAGAGAGGGACGTTGAAGTGTCCAACGATATCAGTGGACATTTATTTCTCATTGTAGGTCTATGTGTTTTTGCCTGACTTATTTGACACTGTGTTGTGAGGTTCACACATGTAAGGATTGTTGTGGAGATACATTGGGAGGATTGAGCCCTTTATCATTAATGTAATATCCATCCTCATTTCTAATAATTTCCTTGTTCTGAAGTCTTATTGGCTTCTGAAATTAGTATAGCTATTCCAGCTTCTCTTGATTAGTATTAGTATGGTATATCTTTCTCCATCCCTTTACTTTTTTTTGGTTTAGAAAGTATTTATTGTATATATTACATGCTATCCATATGTAATCTCCATTTTCTCAGATATTTTCCCCTAATATTTTAAAAAATACAAAACGGCATACTTTTTTCTTTTTTTTTCTTTTTTAGAAGGTACTGGGAATTGAACCTCGATCGTCATACATGGAAAGCAGAAGCTCAACCACTTGAGCTACATCTGCTCCCTATAGGGTTTCTTTTTAAAAATTATATGCATTTAATGTTCCTTTTGTAATGACAAAATTACATTTACCAGTGCTCTTTGATTTTTCATGTGGAGTTGAATTACTGGCTGGGATCACTTGCTTTCAGCTGAGGAATTTCCTTTAATATTTTTTATAAGGCAGGTCTGCTAGCAACAAATTCTATCACTTTTTCTTTATCAATTAAAGCATAGATTTCTCCTTCATTTATATCTATCTATATATAAATTATGAGAAGTTGGAATCTTACATAGTAATCATGCAAATGTGCACAATTCCCATACAACACCTTTCTACCAACACATTACATTGTTTTGGAGTATTTGTTATAGATTATGAGATGACATCATCAGAATATTACCACTAATTATGGTCTATAGCATACATTTGGTCTATTTTTCCATACTCCCCTATTATTAATTCAGTACTTTCTTTGACATCAATGCAAGAATATTGTAATATTTTTGTTAACTATAATCCATAGGTTACATTAATTGTATCTTTCCCATGTATCTCAATAGTCTTACCACTTTGTAATAGTGATGTAAATTTACTCTAGTCTAAAGCAGTTTGATATTGTTTATGAATTCCAAAAATGGATATTGGAATGTGTTTGTAAACTGGTCTGTTACTCTGGGTGTATTAGATTATATTAGATTCGGAGGTTTCACTTTTACTTTATTAAATCAAGATTAGGGCTTTTATTTGACCATGTCATTAGAGTGTTCAGGGTTGAGTCCCCACCCCCTTGGGGGGGATAAAACAGACTCTCATATGGAAGTAAATACATGGAGAAGGAGAACACAGAGAATTAAAGTTTGGACACTGGAGCTCCAGGGAGAGAGCCAAGCCATTCGCTTGATAGTTTTGCAGCTGAAAAGACCAGACCCCTGAACAGCTGAGAAAGCCCAGAAAGAAATGAGCTCTGGGGAGAGATGCAAGCTTTATCCTAGCCTACAGGTGAGAACAGAAGGAGCTGGGACCATGGAGTCCTAGGAGGAAGAGGAAGGCTGAACAGAGACTGGCAGCCGTCTTGCTCCAATACGTGGCAACAGACTTTAGTGAGGGAAGTAACTTACACTTTATGGCCTTGTGACTGTAGGCTTCTACCCAAAATAAATATCCTTTGTAAATTCAAACAGATTTCTGATATTTTGCATCATCACCCATTTGGCTGACTAATGCATAGTCCATAGAAGAAAATTCTTGTATTTGTACTATTAACCACAATTCTTATCCACCTCTGGGTTCACTATATTATTCAGTCCTAGATTATTCTCTAGCTTTCTTTCAGTTGACATCTATATCCCTAGACTACCTCTTTCAGCCAAAATCCCTTTTATAAACCAGCTGTGTTAGTTATACTTAGTATAATATGTTAGCATCAACTCTATACATTTCTACAATCTTACACTTAGGCTAATTAAAACTTCTACATAAATTAAGCAACAATACTCCTTCTCAGCACTCATTCTATCTCCTAGTAAACTACACTCTAAGTTTTAACTGCATGTTTTTATTCTTTGTACTTATTTCATATAAGATCATACAATATTTGTCCTTTTGTGTCTGGCATATTTCACTCAGCATAATGTCTTCAAGGTTCATCCATGTTATCATATATTTCCCTATTTCACTTCTTATTACAGCAACGTAGTATTCCATTTTAGGTATATATCACATTTTGTTTATCTGTTCATTGGTTGATGGACATTTGGGTTGTTTGCATCTTCTGGCAATTGTGAATAACGCCACTATGAACGTTGGTGTGCAAATGTCTCTTCGCATCAGTTTTCAGTTCTTCTGGATATATTCCTAGTAGAGGGATTGCCAGATCATACAGCAGTTTTATATTTAGCTTCCTGAGGAAGCGCCAAACTGTCTTCACAGAGGCTGCACTATTCTCCATTTCCAGCAGTGAAGGAGTGTTCCTATGCATTCCTTTACTTTTATTCTATCTGAAGCTTTGTATTTAAAGTTGGTTTGTTGTAAACAGCGTATAGTTGGGTCTTTTTTTTTTTTTAATCAACTCTACAGTCTATGTCATTGAATTGGGTTTTAGACAATTCATACTTAAAATTATATTAGCTTAAATCTATCCTGTTTGTAAGACATTTCTATTCATTTAACTTTTCCTTTCTTTTTTTATTTTTACCTCTTTATCTGCCTTTTCTCTTTTTTAAAGCATTTTATATGATTCACCTTACCCTTTCTCTAGCAAGTCAATCATATTTCTTTTAAAAATTGTCTTAGTGGTTGTCTTCAGTTTAGAATATACATTAATTGAAGTCCACTTTCAAATAAGACTTACCTGCTGCATGGATAATGCAGGTACCTTATAATAGAGTATTCATAATTTCTTCCTTTTGTTCTTATAGCATTGCTGTCATTGATTTCACTGAGACATATCATACAATCAATTCATTGTTGTTATTATTACTTGGAACACTAAGTTATCTATCAGATCAATTAAGAAAATTAAAATATTTCATTTTGTCTTCATTTATTTCTTATCTAATGTTCTTCCTTTCTTTTCTGAGTTTCTGATCTATATTGTTTTCTTCACTCTGGGCATATTTCAAAGTATATACTTTCCCCCTACACCAAAGAATGAGGTGATTTTTCACTGACCTTTACTGTGAAAATGGTGAGACAACTAAAGCTAAAACCCATGAAAATGTGGGGGCTAGCTAAGAGTGAGCCTCCAGTAGATTTTATCTCACAATCTAGTCCACATTCAGGCTGCAATAATTGCCAATTGACATTTAATGTTCCTGCCAATTTCTGACTTCAGTGGGTCCTGCTCCTGGCAAGCACGTCTCAGCTGTGATTCTTTGTGTTCTACATCTCCAGTTCTCTGGGTAGAAATTTGACCTGTTCCCTCAGGTCATCTCCTGGGTCTAAGGAAAGCCATTGCTTTTCTGTTTATTCACCTTTTTTCTTATTGTGAGGACATAAGAGTTGACATCCATGTTCTTTATATGTCAGAGCTAAACTGGAACATAATTCATGCATTTATAATATGCAAAAATAATTTGGTTTTCATCAAAATGTGTCTAATGTGTCTAATGTAATTAGAGAGCTTTTGACCTTTAATCACTTAGATACTTCTCATTTATTTTTCATGTTTTTACTTTTACATCCACAAGCATCTTATATATGTCAACAGAGCAAAAGCATTTTATGACATTGTCTTAATATTCATCTTCCTTAAGTTTTTAAATAGAAAATCATATTATTTGACATAGTTACTCTATTTTAATAAATATTTGATCATTCTGAGAATTTAACAGCTTGTAGCTACTTTTTACATCTTCATTTATTATTTTTTAGCTTTTCATATTAATTGTCTACTTCTCATTTAAAACCATTACCAAAAACCCAGCCCATTTCTCAGTTAATTGATAATGAGTTTTTTTTTTTCTTTAAAGCAAAGGAAGATTTTACATTTGCCTTATAAAAGTCCTTTGATTTCTCTGTTGATTTTATTTTTTCATTAGCATTAACAAAATATGTTTCATGTTAAAATAGAGTTGTTTGTATGAACAATTAACTAGAAGATATCAGAACTGATACCATAATCTTGAGAATGTTAATCATTTATTCTGTAATTTAATGGTATCATCTGCAAAATGGTGATATTAGATTTCCTTCTTCACTATCTTTATTTACTATGAAAAATAAATTAATAATGTATGTGAGAATGTTTATATTCACTCACTACTTACATTTAAAATATAGATATGTTTATAAAACAGAGCCATAGAAGTAACACTGCCTTGGCAGAGTTCCTCTATACATAAAGAAGTTACATATCCAAAAATTTGCAATGACCTATAGTAATATTTATTCTTTAAAATGGCGAGCTATGTTTACTATTGGCAGTAATGGTGTCCTCTGGAAAGAAATTCTGTGGAAATAACAGAAGACTGAAAGTATTTGTATTGAGTGATCATTTGAAGACATGTTAGCTCCCATTTTTTCTCCTTGTTCTTTTTAAGGTTATTTCGAAAAGATGTGGAACTATTAAGTACAATGTGATTTTCAGATATCACCAACTGGTTCTGTCCTATCAACTGGACCAAATGTTGCCCAGTGCTCCTCATATGTGGGTCAGTGAACTAAACAGTGAATTATTTGAAGACATTTACTAGATTGGAACTTTCCCTTCCTCTTCATCCCTGCTTTAAATCGTGGTACACAATCATTCCAAAGTAAGGGACTGGGGAGAGGGGAATTTGGATAGAAAAATTAAACACAGCCACATTTGAAAGAACAGCCCTTGATGCTCCCATGTTATTTCAATCCTTAACATATATGCCACCTTCACTATTCACTCAAACATGTTGACTTAAAATCATTCTCTAAACCAGGACCTGACCAAGTAGATTGAGTGAAAATATACTGTACAATAGATGTACAACAGTTTTTTGATCACCTTCATTATACCCATGTGGACTACCTAACCATAATAATCTAGGAAAAAGCAAAGACAATCTTGCATTGTCCAGAGAAAAATTCCACTGTACATATTCTAGGTATGTGACCTCTGCTTTTGTTTCTTCACCTGTAAAGTGGAATCAAGAATACTACATCAGATTTCTGGGAAGATGGAGGATTAGAGAGGCAGAGGGATCACTTTTCTCCCAGAAAAAAATAGCTAAAGTACAGTCAGAGACTGTCTGGAGGCTGCTCGGGGTCTCAGGACACCAGGGAAGGAGAGACACCACCCAGAAGAGACAGGAGCAAAGGAAAGGAGTCTCAGCTGGCTGAAAAATCCTGTAAGTAAAGTTTCAGAAGCAGCAGATGGTGCCCATCCCCCTAACCTTGGAGCAAACAGCAGTCTGTGGACTGCAGTGGCTATGGACTGCAGTGGTTTTGGACTGACAGGGTGGCAGGGGTCCTCTTCCCCAAGAAAGGGGAGAGGGAGGGACACAGCCTTTAGCAAATTCAGATTTTGGCCATCAAACTTGGACTGCTGCATTGGAGGGGTCACACACTTCCAGATCAGATGGACCCACATCATTGTTTACCCTGAGAGCCCACAGGGAGTAAAGATAATTTGCCTTCTCAAATACCCTCCCTACTGCTCTGGGCTGGATGCTGAGGAGGTGGAGGGAGGAAGGGTACTGCTGGCCAAAGGAGAAGATCAGCTTATGAGAAAGATTGTTTGTGAAGCTTGGCCAGTCCTGAAGACATTGCTTCTGCACCACCCACCACAGAATTACATTGAATGCATTTCTGCCTAGCACCTGGAGTCTGAGCTGATAGGTCAGTCAAAGTGCAACATCTGCTGGCAGACCAGAAAAGTGCATGAAAAGGGGGAAATAATGAATGAATGAATGAATAAATAAATAAATAAATAAGGCAATCAGGTGCCTTTATTGCCCCCCTCTCCAAAGCTCTTGGAAACTGGCCTGCACACAATTACTGGGTCCTTAGCCCTGGTTTGAGCAGTTAAACAGGGGCAATCCTAAATATCTAGAACAAGTTGAACCAAGAGTCAAAGAACAGTAGTACACAGCTACTTAACTGTAAATTCCTAGGCAAGAGGAAGAAACTGAACATCAAAGTAAACTGAGCATCAGAATGAAATGCCTAAACAGCAGCAAAAAATTACTAGTCATACAAAGTAAAAGGAAGATATGATTCAGACAAAGGAACAAATCAAAGCTCCAGATGAGGCACAGGACTTGAAACAACTAATGAATAAGGTTCATACAAATCTCCTCAATCAAATCTTTCAGTTGAAGAACAGCATAGCTAAGGAAATGAAAGACATTAAGACAATACTGGGTGAGCACAAAGAAATTTTTGAAATCTTGATGTATTGGGTTCTCGCGGGAAACAGAAACAACAGGAAATATCTGTCAATAATATGAGATTTTATAAGAGTCTTTCACGTGACCATGGGGATGCACAATTCCAGGTTCTGCAGGCAGGCTGCAAACCAGGGGCTCCAATGAAAGTCCAATGAAAGGTCTTTGATGAGTTTCTGGGAGAAGTTGGCTGTCCAAAGTTGACCTGGGAAATTCTCTCTGAATGTTGAAATCACTTCTCCTTTTAAGGCATTCAACAGATTGTATAAAAGCGTCACCAATTGCTGATGCAATCTCCCTGATTGATGCAGTTGTAATCAGCCATCCATCCAGTAAACTCACTGGTGATCAAAGTCCATAGATGATCTTGTATTACAATTAGTGCTTGCTGGACCTAACACCTGGACACAATTACCTGGCCGAGTTTACTCATTAGCCTAACCATCACAGTCCATCTCTTGTCAACTCGGCAAACATACACATTACCCTAAACCATACTTAGTCTCTAAGTAAAAACAATAACGGAAAAGTGTACATATATATTTCCACCTAACAATGTTCAGCTCCCCTGAGTACAACCAGAAACACATTAATTCCGCACAGAATAGGGTGCAAGTCCTTAGGTAATATTCACTCTTAAACTTGACATCCTTTAATATTATGATGTGAAATTAATACAGCTTTTCATATGATAAGGGAAAAGGTTGGGGAAGAAAACAAAGAAATTTGTTTTGTGTACATATACAATCATACTCATAACGAAACAAGGAAGAAGGGTTCATGACTATTACAGTACTCGTTTCTGTAACTGGCCACATGGTTGAAGTTCATATTTATCACTACCTTCTTCCACTACCCATTCCATGTTCCCGTTACCTTCAGCAAGCACTTCAGCTGGCCATGGTTTTTTCCCTGGTGGGGTGACCCAAACTTTCATTCCCGAAGATTCTAGGCCATTGTTAGTCCTGCTTGAATTAGTTTGTTGCAATTTTCCATTGACTTTAATCACAGGGCATGGCAGTACTAGGAGATGCCCTAAAGGATCTCCTGCATTTCAGGCAAACTCTTCTTTACCCCCATTATGTAGATGTAGTCCTATTTCCCCTTGATAGTCAGGATCAACCACTTCATGCAGTACAGTAATTCCTTTCTTTGCCTGTTGATTCACAGGTAAAAGGAGCCCAAACTGGCCAGGTGGCAGTCTTAACTTCCAGTTCAATGGAATCATTGTGTTCCCTGGTGGCAGCACTCCTCCTTTTGGGACTAACACCTGTAGACCAGCAGAGTTTAAGGTTGCAGGGAAAGGAAGCAAAAATTTTTCTAGTAGGTCACTAGCTGTAATAGTGAGTGGTACCACTCCCATTTCCAACCCTTGATTCCTGGACCCATGAATCTTGGTTATGGGAGAAACAGCACCATAGAGAAGACGCTGATTTAGAGCATACACAGCCCCCTGGAGAACATTGCCCCAGCCCTGCAAGGTATTGCCACCTATTTGGTGCCATAATTTAGTCTTCAAAAGGCCATTCCACCGTTCTATTAATCCAGCTGCATCTTCGTGATGGGGAACATGGGAAGACCAGTGAATTCTATGGGCATGTGCCCATTCCCATACATCATTTGCTGTGAAATGAGTTCCTTGATCAGAAGCAATGCTTTGTGGAATGCCGTGGTGGTAGAAAGACTTTCGGTAAGTACATGAATGGTAGTTTTGGAAGAAGAAGCATTGCATGCCAGAAATGCAAACTCATATCCAGAGTATGTGTCTATTCCAGTTAAAACAAATCACTGCCCCTTCCATGATGGAAGTGTCCCAATGTAGTCAACCTGCCACCAGGTAGCAGGCTGGTCACCTCGAGGAATGTTGCCATATTGGGGGCTGAGTGTGGGTCTCTGCTGCTGGCAGATTGGGCATTCAGCAGTGGCTGTAGCCAAGTCAGCCTTGGTGAGGGGAAGTCCATGTTGCTGAGCCATGCATAACCTCCATCCCTACCTCCATGGCCACTTTGTTCCTGAGCCCATTGGGCAGTAACAGGAGTGGCTGGGGAAAGAGGCTGAGCATTAGCCACAGAGAGGGTCATATTATCCACTTGATTATTAAACTCTTCCTCTACTGAAGTCACCCTCTGGTGAGCATTCATGTGGGACACAAATATGTTTTTTGTCCACTCAGAAAGGTATATCCACATACCTCTTCCCCAGACCTCTTTGTCACCAATTTTCCAATCATGTTCCTTCCAAGTCCCTGACCATCCAGCCAAACCATTGGCAACAGCCCATGAATCAGTGTACAAATGCACATCTGGCCATTTCTTTTTCCAAGCAAAATGAACAACTTGGTGCACTGCTCGAAGTTCTACCCCCTGGAAGGATTTGCCCTTACCGCTATCCTTCAAGGATGTCCCAGAAAAAGGCTACAGTGCTGCAGCTGTCCACTTTTGGGTCGTACCTGAATATCATGCAGAACCATATGTAAACCAGGCCCAAGTTTTCTCATCCACAGTCAACTGATTGTAAGAGACTCTCTAAGAGACCAAAGCTGTGGTCTGGGAAACAGAAGGTAACATGGCAGAGGTGGTGACCGTGAGCATTTGGGCTACTTCTTCATGTAACTTACTTGTGCCTTCAGGACCTGCTCTAACCCTATCTCGTATATACCACTTCCACTCTATTATGGAGTGATGCTGTGCATGCCCAATTTTATGGTTTGATGGGTCAGACAATACCCAGCTCATGACAGGCAACTCAGGTCTCATGGTAACTTGATGGCCCATGGTTAAGTGTTCAGTCTCTACTAAGGCCCAGTAGCAAGACAAAAGCTGTTTCTCTAAAGGGGAGTAGTTATCTGCAGAGGATGGCAAGGCTTTGCTCCAAAATTCTAAGGGTCTGTGTTGTGATTCTCCTATAGGGGCCTGCCAAAGGCTCCAGACAGCATCCCTATTTGCCACTGAAACTTCCAGCACCATTGGATCTGCTGGATCATATGGTCCAAGTGGTAATGCAGCTTGCACAGCAGCCTGGACCTGTTGCAGGGCCTCCTCTTGCTCAAATCCCCAATCAAAACTGGTCACTCAGTAAATGGGCCAGAGTAGCACACCCAAATGAGGAATATGTTTTCTCCAAAATCCGAAGAGGCCAACTAAGCATTGTGCCTCTTTTTTGGTCGTAGGAGGGACCAGGTGCAACAGCTTATCCTTCACTTTAGAAGGGATATCTCGACAGTCCCCACACCACTGGACTCGTAGAAATTTCACTGAGGTGGAAGAACCCTGTATTTTTTAAATTTTATTTATCTCCCATCCTCTCTCACACAAATGCCTTACCAATAAATCTAGAGTCTTTGCTACTTCTAGCTCAGTAGGTCCTATTAACGTGATATCATCAATATAATGGGCCAGTGTAATGTCTCATGGGAGGGAGAGACGATCAAGTTCCCTGCGGACAATATTATGACATAGGGCTTGAGAGTTGATATACCCCTGAGGCAGGACAGTGAAGGTATACTGCTGGCCTTGCCAGCTGAAAGCAAACTGTTTCTGATGGTCCTTACTAATGGCAATTGAGAAAAAAGCATTTGCCAGATCAACAGCTGCATACCAGGTACCAGGGGAAGTGTTGATTTGCTCAAGCAATGTTACCACATCTGGGACAGCAGCTGCAATTGGAGTTACCACCTGATTAAGTTGATGTTTTAGTTCTTGATTTGGGTCATGGGGGTCACAAGATTTTAATATCATTTAAGAAACACTGCAATGGCTTTCAGTTTGTCTAGGCCTGGTGCTTCTTAGGGCTAATTTTCTTTATGTATATATATATATATATATATATATATATATATATTTCTTCTGTGAAAAAGTATTAAGCTTCCTATCTCTTCTAAGGTCAGTTTGATAAATTTTATTTTCCTAGGTAATATAAAAATTTCATACAGAGTTCAAATTTATTTTCACCGAGGAACTCATAGAAAAATAGCAGAGCCTATGGAAATGAAAGACCCAATAAGTGACAGTAAAATACAATAGAGGCACACACCAGCAAATTTGAAATCATGGAAGAAAGAATTAGTGACACAGAAGAAGGAACAACTGAAATTGAAAAGAGAAGAAGAGAGAGAAAAGAATGGAAAAAAAATGAGCAGAGACTCAGGGAACTGAATGATAGCATGAAGTGCACTAACATACATGTTATGGGAGTTCTAGAAGAAGAGAAGGGAAAAGAGTCAGAAATAGTATCTGAGGAAATAATGGCCAAAAATTCTCAGCTCTCATGAAAGATATGAATATACATGTCCAGGAAGCACATCATATTTAATTAGAATAAATCCAAATAGATCTACCCCAAGACACATAATATTCAGTATGCCAAATGCTAAAGATAAGAGAAAATTCTTAAAGTAGCAAGAGAAAAGCAAAACATAACTTACAAGGGATGCCCAATGAAGTTTATTGTGGTTTTTTCTTCAGAAACTGTGGAGGCAAGAAAACAGTGGTATGATATAATTAAGTTACTCAAAGATAAAAACTGCCATCCCAGAATTCTTTATCCTGAAAAATTGTCCTTTGAATATAACGGTGAGTTTAAAATATTCATAGATAAACAGAAACTAAGAGTTTGTCAGCTAGAATCCAGCCCTGCAGGAAAAACTAAAGGGATTTCTGCAGCCAGAAAAGAAAAGAGAAGAGTAGAGAGAGAAGCTTGGATGAGAATGTAGAAGTAAAGACTACCAGAAAAGATAACCAAAAAGTTAAAAAAGATGGACAAAAATAAGATATGACATATGAAAGCCAAAAGATAAAATGGAGGAAGTAAGTAATGCCTTTAGAGTAATAACACTGAACGTTAATGGATTAAACACCTCAATCAAAAGACATAGGTTGACAGAATGGATAAGAAAACATGAACCATTCATATACTGTTTGCAGGAAACTCACCTTAGACCCAGGATGCAAATAGACCGAAAGTGAAAGGTTGGTAAAATATATTTCAATATTTCATGCAAATAGTAACCAAAAGAGAACAGGAGTAGCTATACTGATGTCAGACAAAACAGACTTTTAATGGAAAAAAAAAGAGTTGCAGAAGGCCATTATATATTAACAAAAGGGGCCATACACCTGGAAGTAGTAACAGTTATAAATATGTCCCTAACTAGGGTGACCCCAAAATACATGAGGCAAACTCTGGCAAAATTGAAAGGAGAAACAGAGGTCTCTATAATAATAATTGGAAACTTCAACATGCCACTCACATGAATAAATAGAACAACTATACAGAAGATCAACAAGGAAACAGAGAGCTTGAACAATATAATAAACAAGCAGAAACTGACAGACATATACAGAACTTTGCACACCAAATCAGCAGGTTATACATTGTAGTCAAATGCTCATGTATCTTTCTTGAGGAGAGACCACATGTTGGATCATAAAGTAGCTCTAAATAAATTTAAGAAAACTGAAATTATACAAAGCACCTTCTCAGAACATAATGGAATGAAGCTGGAAATCAATCATAGATGGGAAAGAGGAATTTTTGCAAATATATGGAGGCTAAACAACACACTCCTAAACAATCAGTGAGTCAAAGAAGAAAATGCAAGAGAAATTAGTAGATATCTCATGACAAATGAAAATGAGACAACAACTTATGAAAACTTATGGGATACAGTGAAGGCAGTGCTGAGAGGGAAATTTATAGCCCTAAATGCCTGTACTAAAAAAAGAAGAACGACCTAAAATCAAAGATCTAACTGAACAACTGGAGAAACTAGAAAAATAACAGCAAGCCCATCCGAAAGCAAGCATAAAGAAAGAAACAAAGATTAGAGCAGAGACA
>JAQZBX010011252.1:20328-43144 GCA_029593785.1 Cabassous unicinctus | reverse complement strand
CCATTCGCTGCGTGTCTTCTCTGTGTCTGCTTATGTCCCCCTTGCTGTGAGGTCTTGCCGCATCAGCCCACGGCGCTGCGCGAGCCGGCCTGCCCTCACAAGGAGGCGCCGGGAAGCCAACCCGGGGCCTCTCATATGGTAAACGGGTGCTCTATCCATTGCGCCACACCCGCTTCCTGCCGTGAGGTTGCTGCATCAGCCCACCGCACCACTCAGGCTGGCGTGCCCTCACAAGGAGGCCTCGGGACACGAACCCGGGCCTCCCATATGGTAAACGGGGGCTCTATCCACTGAGCCACACCCGCTTCCCAATAGGTAATACATTTATGCGAACTAAATTCAAAAGGCATTACAGGGTAGAAACTCCCCCTCCCAACTCTGTTTAATCTACCCAGTTTCATTTACCAGAGGAAACAAATTGTTTAGTATCAAAATAGAAATATGGCTATGAACATACAAGGAAATCTCTTTATAAATTCTCCCCTTTTCCTTTTCTTCACACAAATGGGATCATACCATCCCATATCACAGAGATATATTCAAATAAGTACATTAAGCCTTTCTTGATCTTTTTTGCAGTTGCATGATACTCCATTGTATAGATATAACTTTATTTTCCTGGTCCCCTACTGATGGACATTTAGTTGTTTCCAATCTTTTGCTAATACAATGCTGAAATGTATACTTTTGTAAAACATTATTGAGCGCCTTAGGATATCTGTGGGATAAATTTCCAGAAGTGGAATTGATAGGTCAAAAAGCATAAAGCATGTACATATGTAAAGTTTAAAAATTGAGGTGAAATTCACATAACATGAAATTAACCATTTAAAGAGAAAAATTCAGCAGCAGTTAGTACATTCATGATCCTGTACAGCCACCAGCTCTATTTAGTTCCAAGACCATTTCTTTCTAAAACTGACTATAAAGGGATCTGAGTAGACTTCATTGGGACCAATAGAAGGAGTCACCCCTAGGAGGGCTAGCAAAGGAGATGTGGGAACCAAGGGTATGGCTCCTGTGGGTCAGAATGAGTGTCTTCTCCTTGACTTATGAGCAATAGGAGTTCTCTTTAGGGCTAGGAGAATGAACACAGAGAACATCAGAGAAAGTAAAAATGGGAAAAAGAAGTGGAAATTAAAGAGGCAGGGGGACTGCTATAAATTTGCAGAAATGACATTTTTGAAGTGAGTTGCTATAATGTTATTTTATGGGCTAGTACAATGGGAAGCCTTGTAACTTTGTATTTTTTTTTTAAAGATCTATTTATTTATTTCTCCCCTCTCCCCGCCGCCCATGTTGTTTTTGTGCTCGCTGTCTGCTCTCTGTGTGTTCTTTTGTGTCTGCTTGTCTTCTCTTTAGGTGGGACCGGAAACCGGTCCCGGGACCTTCTGGAGCAGAGAGAAGCTGCCCAATCTCTTGTACCACCTCAGCTCCCTGATCTGTTGCGTCTCTCATTGTCTCTTCTTCCATGTCTCCTTTTGCTGCATCATCTTGCTGCGCCAGCTCTCCGCATGGGCCAGCACTCCTGCGTGGGCCAGCACTCTGCGTGGGCCAGCTCGCCATGCGGGCCAGCTTGCTTTTCACCAGGAGGCCCTGGAAATTGAACCCTGGACCTCCTTTATGGTAGACGGGAGCCCAATCACTTGAGCCACATCTGCCTCCAATATTTTTAATACTTTAAACATGGAATCTTTTTGGATGATCCAAGACAAACTTTCCTTTATTACATTACCTAGGGAAAATGTAATTTTACTGAGATTTCAGAAATCCAATTATGTAAAAAACATACCCGTATGGTAAATAAAGCTTAAAGTAGACTTGAAAATTATATTTCATTTGGAAAATGTCTTATCCTGGAGAAAGGCTGGGAACTCCCAATTCAGAGTAACACGACTTGCTTAGCTAGCCCTATGTATTGAAAGTGAGCAAGCAAAAGAATATTTTAAGGAACTTAGTATAAATGTGTAAATTTTTTCCCAAAAAATTCATGTCAAATAATCATTAGAGTTGTTGAATAGCTTTTCAAGTAGACAATTTTCAAATAACTCTATGTTGCAATTGCATTTCATCTGTTTAAAAAGATGTAATATACAAAAAAAAAAAAAGATGTAATATTCACACATATTTTTAGTCATTTATGTAGGAATATGCTATGAACAAAATAATTCAATCCAGTATGCTACAAATAGGTTTTATGTTGTACAATCAATTAGGATGCTCTTGCTCAAGCTAAATGAAGATATTTAAGATAATTATGCTAATTTGATTTTTATATTAATATCAAATATTTTATATCATCCTCTTCCAACACATTAAGCAGATTTGATTGCATTGGTTACTGTACTAAGTATAGTACAAAGATTACGGTGATCCTGGACTGACCTGACAGTAGGATCAGGTAACACAATTTTGTGTGGTGACAAGTCAATTGCCAAGAGCACTAAAAGGCTACACGGGAGAACAAACTGGTTCAGGTAATGGAAAGTACATGTCCTTTGGAATTCTTAGCCTGAGTTAGAATTTCTGTTCCAGCACTTACTTGCTGGATGTGGTCTTGTGCAAATGTTTTGACCTCTCTGAGTCTCAGTTTCATCCTAAAAATGGGGCTAAGGTTACCTTTTTCATTGAGTTTATTTGAGACTTAAAAAGGCAAGGAATGCAAAATACTTGATGTAGAGCAGGGTCTCATTAACCATTAGTTCCCTCCCCACCCCTTCCAGTCTCTACCAGGCTGTTGCTAACTTCAGTTGCTCCCTCCTTTCCTTACAGGCATAATTTTTTGTTGCTGTTGTTTTTGTTTTTTTTTGTTTTTGAGGTAGGGGGGGCCAGCAATTGAATCCAGGACCTCATATGTGGGAAGCCTGACTCCCTGAGTTGGTTTTTTGCTTTGTTTGCATTTTGTTCCTTTTCTGTTTGTTTGTTTTTGTTTTTAGGAAGCACTGGGAACCTAACTGGGAACTCCCATGCAGGAAGCAGGGGCCCAACTGCTTGAGCCACATCCTCTCCCTTCAGGTGCAGTTTTAGTGATAGGGTTCTAGTAAATTCTGGTACCTGCATTCTACTCATCCTTTGGACTTCCTTAACAGGGTGGCCCGAAGGGATGTAAATCAAGGTGACATTGCTCATGCACTTGGCCTTCTTGCTAAGGCTGGTGCCTACTCTGGATCCTATGGTGGGAAAACATGTGCTTTAGAGTCCAAAAGACCTGGGTTTGAAGCTCGGCTTTACCACGTCATGCCCTGTGCGACCTGAGTCTTGGGGTCCTCCATCCTGTTTAAACTTACTTAACCCTTTTTTTTTTTTTAACAATTCTTTTAAAATAACGACCAAATTAATTTCCCTTAAAGTTTTAAAAAATGTATTAGTTCTACAGCTGGTAAAGGAACGGTTTTCAGAAAACGAAGAAAGCTCTTTGACAGAGCAGATGAAGATTAACTTCATGGTGCAGCTGTGTGCCTTTACAGGCGTGAAAGAGGGAGGCTGTGTTGGTACTCAAACCCCATTTCCAGAGTGTCTCCTATCCCTGCCTCTCTGCCAGTCTCTTCAGTGTGGCCATCAGTTCTGGACACTTAATCTAAGGTTTATTGTATGGGCAGCCCTTTGGGAAGACATTTCTTGGAGTGGCTTTCAAGTGTTTCCTTCCATAATAATCAAATGCTTTAAAACCCCAGACAGGAAACTTTAAAGAAAAAGAAGCCATTAATGTAACCACTACCTTTTCCTTTGCCAGGAGTTCTCAAACTTGAGCCTGCTGATATCAGAATCTCCAGGAGGGCTTTATTTAAACTTCAGAAGGCTGGCACCACCCTAGAGTTTCAGATTCAGTAGGTCTGAGGTGGGCCTGAGAATTTGCATTTCTAGCAGGCCTCCAGGTGATGCTGATGCAACTGAGCTGGGACCACACTCTGAGAAGCCCAGCACTTTGCAAATCAGTGTGAGTCTATAGTGTGGTGTAGACTCTGGAACCGGACTACCTTGGGTAAGTCTGAGTATTTAACGTCACTGTGCCTTCTCCGTATCTTCAACTGCAAAGTATTTCTATCTCAGATGGCTATTGTGAGAGTTGAACAAGTCAAAACACAAAAAGTGTTTAGAGCTTAATAAATAAATTGTAGTTATTATTATTACACCAGATCCTGATTCCTCTTTTCTTTCTATTTCACCAACAGGTTGGCATACACATACCCCACCTCTTTTAAGTTCCTCCATTTAAGTGTGGATAGCAGTGTACTTGGATCAGTATATTCAAATTGTTCCCTCTTCTGGTCCCTGATATAAATATTAAGGAAAAAGTGGGGAGGGTAGGTAAGTGCTGCAAATATATGCATATGTGGGTGTCTCAAATAAAAATGAAAAAAAAAGTTATTAAGGTGGACATAATTAATGCATCACGTTAAGCATGAACGCCATTTCTGGATAAACAAACCATTCAGATCAAACAGTATCAGAAATGTGGCTTTATCAGATGGCTCTTGGGGGTACTCCTACTTTATGAATGAAGGCTTTCTACAGTTTCCAGCATACAAAAATTTGTTTCTATAAAACGTTACCAAATGAATTCAACTGAATTTTTACCTAGACCTATTTCCTGAAAGAGATGTTTCAATCCCAACAGCCAAGATCCCCTGGGCAGCAGAGTTCAATTGCCACATTGGTACTGTACTACGCTGAGGTTCCTAGATTTAAAGTGTTGATGGGTTTTGCTTCTCCACTACTTATTCCAGGCTCTTTCTATGCCAGTAGGGAAGGAGACCATGACACTCATGGCTACACTGATCACTGGACTGCTAAGACATGGATCTTTAAGTGATTTTTATTTTATATATTTTGAAAATCCACGAGCATCTTTCCTGAGGACTAAACTAGAAAATTCTCCACTCCCAAATCTACACACTTTCTATAGTCTTGAAAAAAGAAAAAAAAAAAAAAAAAAAAAAAAAGAAAAATATCAACAGTTCCTTTGTTGAGACAGTAGCCTTATCTGATTTTTCGCAATATGCTTCAGTCCCTTAGCTAGACATGAACAATAATTATTGCTTAGTTTCCTTGATGTCAAAATCAGTTCTGTTTTAAGAATGTCTTTACCAGATAATTAAAAGGGTTTAATTTTAACTAAATGGATTCTAATAATTTACAGCCTTTTAACTTCATTTTATTAGGAAGAGACTTTCTGTACCTGACATTTAAAATGAGGTGTTTTTGTTTGTTTTTTAATGAATCTTATATTTCATAGGCGGAAATGACTCAGGAAATGTGTACCTGAAGGGAAATCAGTGAAATCTTGGTCTGGATAGAACATATAAGAAAAGAATTATGTAATACTGCTTGGCCATTAGGAATTGTTTCTATAGTAGATCTCCATAGATGTGGTAAAGCACTTTCACTTCTGTGTCATTTACTTACTCCAAAACTCTATGAGGTAGGGCTAAAATTATCATATTATTTAACAGTTAAGGCAACTCAGCCTTAGGAGGTTGTTCCAAATCAGAAAGGTATTCTGAATTCTGAGGGCAGTGTCCATCTCTGCAGCTCAGATTTCCACCCAGATCAAATTCCATGACAATGAAGAGCATTATGAAGGAGATTTCTATACAATCAAATTATTTTTATGTCCTTGAGATGGGCAATAAAATTAGTTTCTTGTCCATCTGGCTGCATTTACTCAAGAGATTAATTTTATGGGGCTCCTTTGATGTAAGGATCATTCTGAAGAAAAGTAGATGGCTGTGAGTTATGTTGGAAAAGATTCCTGTCTTATTTCTTGACACTCCTTGCTCTGCCCTCTGGGAACAGTACTCTGGTGACTGGCAATACCCAGGGATTGATACCTACCCTGGGGTCTTTCCAGGGTCTTAGCTCTACTCTGGGGGCTTCTGAGTCAAATTCTCAAGCAAACCGGAAGTTGGCAGAATTCGTCATTCCTAAACCACCCCACTTCCGCACTCTTTGTGGCTTCCCTGCCCCACCTTATATACCTACTGCTCTTTCACCATCCTCCTTTCAGAACTTGTTCTCAGGAATGGCTCCGATGAACTCACACTGGAGTCAAAGACGAGAAAGCTTAATGTATTAGCTTTTCTCTTTTTTCTCTTTTTTCAGTAGTAAACCTGGGCGTTTTGTAGTTAGAACTGGGGGAAAAAATGAGAGCTCTCTGCACCGGGAGCTAGGCTATTAAAAAAGCTTCTTCATTATCATAATTTAAATAGTGCTACTAAAATAGAAATGCATGTAAATTTACCTAGTAAAGGAGGTAAGAAATATTTTGATTAAAACCACACTGCAAAATAAGGAACTTCAATGGACTGCTTTAAACTCTCGACCTCAAAGGAAGGAAACCAACTAACCCATAATGATAACTTAGTGGAAAAAAGGATCCATAACAGATTCGGAGTTCATAATATAATGATTCAGCATTTTGGGGGTCAACCAAAACAGACTTGTAAGATAGTCACGGTGTGTTGGGGGCGGGGAGGGGGGCATAGAACTTCCCGTTCGGTGCTATATACGTTTAGAGGATTTTCTATCATATCTCGGGAGCACCGTCCCTTAAAAATAATTCCCGCTCCACAAAACCCGTCGTAGGAAGCCTGCAATCCTTAGGGAGCTCTTGGACATTCTTCACCCTCCCCAAGAACCCCTTCCTTTCTCCCGTCCCCAATTTTCAACGGAGGCGCGTGGATCGCCAGTACAAAGAGTCTGGGTGGCCTTCGGGGCCGCTGCTTGGCCGGAGGCTTCTGGAGGAAAAGTACTAGTCGTGTTTTTGCAAGAAGCGCCTTCTGTCTTGCACAGTTGATCTTTAATGATCACCGTGTGAACTAATGTTTTTCTTTGTACATTTTTATTACTTTCGCCAAGCCACCTCGAACTCCACATCCCCTGCTGCTCTTCGCCAGAAGGCCGTGGCGACTGCCAGGAGGGAAAGGGCGCGGAGCCCGAGGAGCGCGAGGACAGCGGGGTGCCTGGCGGGCCGAGATAAGCTCCGGATTAGCCTAGGCCTCCCGGCTGCCTCAGGGCCGACGCTCCGGTTCGGAACCGCGGGGCGGGGCGGGGCGGACACGCCACGGCGCGCGACCAATCGGCTGCGCCGGGGACAATTCAAAAGGCCGTGGGGCCAATGGGAGCCCTGGGCGTCCCCGCCTGAGAGGCGGGTCGGGTGGCGGGGAGGGGAGGCGCGCGGCCGGGCCGCGGGACCGCGGGGTTCTAGAGCGCGGGAGCGCGGCCGGCGGGCGTCGCGCGCGCGGAACCGCCGCCCGGGTGCTGGGCGATCCTCTCGGAGGCGATCGCGTTCCCGCCGGAGCCCGGCGCAGGTGAGCAACCCTCGCCGTCTGCCTCCCGGGGTGCGGCGTGGCCTCGGAGGGCGGGCTGCAGCAGGGGCGGCGGGTGGGCCTGGGTTCCCTGGCCTGGGCCGCGGCCTCTCCCTGCGCTCCTCCACTCGGTTGGGGCCGCGGCGGCTGCGAGGCTTGAACCGCCCTGGGCCCGAGCCGCTGCGGAAATGGAGCGGCGGGTTTCAAATTGCGGACGTTTCCCTCCATTTTGGACGTGCCGCGTAGGTGTAAAAGGAGGTGGCGGGAGGGTTGTTTTGGGGACCGGACTTCGGCCCTGCCCCGGCCCCTTTGTCCCCGGCCCTGCAGGAGCCCCCAGTCTCTCCGGCGTTTTGACAGGTAAGGGGGGCTCGGCGGGTGCTGAGCGGGAGCTCGCGGACTGGCAGGCGGCGCTGCCACGGTGCGTGGTGGTCTCGGACGCCCTGTTACTCTGCGGTGCCGACTGCAAAACGGATACACAGGCAGGTGCCCGGGCTCCTGCATTTTAACTTGTTAAAGTCCTTGTTTATTATGATTGTTTTTATTCTTCATAACGACAGCCGTGCCTCGCACTTCCTAGGTGACATTTACAGCACTCTGTAGGAGCACTTACCAAGCCCTTGATCGTAGAGGGCTTTGTTCCAAGCGCTTCCCCAGAAGGACGGGCCGGCTCAGGAGCCCCGCTGCCGGTCCTCAGTGGGGCCGGGCTGGGGGCGTGCGGTGCCCAGCTGCGGAGAGAGGCCCGCACCCGATCCCGCTCCTGGGTCCCGCCCCAAGGACCTTGCAGTCTAATTCGTAAGTCTGTGGTTACGAATTGTAATAACTGCTGTCAAGGGGAGGATGGGGAGTGAGAGAAGAGCTGGGGTCCTGATTTAGACTGGGTGTTGGGCGACCAGCAAGTCTAATCTGGTGGCTGATTGCTGCCTGGGGAAAGAGTGGGTAGAAGCGGAGTGAGGCGCTGCAGGTTGCCTTCGGGTATTTATATTACTTAAGGGAAAATTCAGGCCACCCTGCCTTGACAGCCAAGAGGGTGGCATTTCTTTTTCCGTGGTGCAGCGGACACAGGGCGCGGCAGGGGGTTCCTGCTTGCATTCTGCCCAGACTAGGCCTCCGGTGGGCTCAGGTGAAGGGAGGCAGGCAGACGTTCATTTGAGCTTCCCTTTCACTACCACACTTAGACTAATGGAAAAGTGCAGGACAGATGACCAAAGACCCTTGTAACGCTGTGGTCAGCGGAGAACAGCAGCAGAAACTTTTGTCATGTTGATAAGTAGTAACAGATTAAAGGCAAAAAAAATATGTGAAGATTCCGGAAATGTGTGAGTGTTTTTGTGCCAGTTGCCACTGAAGTTAGCAAAGCATGTGTCTTGATAGAGAAAAGCCTGAGGGTCCCCACGCTGCCTGTGCTTACTGCATATGAGAACATTGTGTTCAGTAAACAGTTTTTCTTTTCAAACATTTGACTAAAGTATCCATTCTAAGGGAAGACCCATGTGTATCTGGACTTCCTTAGATGAGTGCTTGATGATCTGCACAATGGTGGGGGCTTTGGGTCCTACCCTGGCTAATTCACTGCTGTGGAAGACTATATTTGGATATGATTGCACTGTATTGTTACAAAGTGGGGCTGCACTTAATGTTGCTGGCTTCATTTGTATATAAGAAGATGGTCTCCTAAGGACAGTACTGGATTTTTTGTCTTTCAACCACCATTTGAAAGGTCTAGTCCCAACTCTTAAGTTTTTTTTTTTAATTAAGCTTAGAGAGCTAATAGTTACCCACCAGATGTCTTAATTTGTTTAATCCAAAGTATTTTATTTAACTTGTAACAGAAAAGTCTTTCTGGCATTGACCTGTGTAGATACTGTTGTTTGTGGTATGTATTATGTGCAAAAGAAAGATGCGAATTAATAAATTTTTAAAAAGAGACAGGCTGTTCAAAGGCATTTCTAAAATGCAGGTAGCCTCTAAGTCCTGAAAGGACTGTGCTTTTAAACTTTTTAAAGAGTTGTGTGACACTCAGAAGGCATCTTCGTGGAGAGAGATGTGAGTTTTGGATACTTTTCCAGGCTAGCCTTTCTAAACCCTGCTTGACCAATGTAGAACTAGTACTAATAACTGGTTTGATTTGGGGGGGTCCAGTGAGGAGGGTGGGGCAGAAGAGAAAAGAGGAGGGAAACATTTACTTCCTCTTTCTTAGTATTTGGAGGCACTGAGCTAAATGTTGAAATAGGCAAAACTTGTTGTCATCTTCCCTTTTTGTGCCTCCTCCTCCCCACAGCTCAAGGAGTCTACTGTCCCCTGCTTCCCAAGTGCCCCTCAGGTTACTCCTCAGCCAGGCTTACTTACTCCTCCAGGTTTACTTAATCCGCCAAGCTTCTGGGCTCCTCCACCATTCTAAGTCAAACCCATTCATTACCCCCGTGATGCTATCTCTGTAGGTGTTGGGAAGAAAGCAGTCTCTTTTAACTAATGTGTAAATCAACTGACTGATAGCCTCTAATCACCTTTCATCTCCCAGCCTTTTTAAGTTTGTTCTCAGGTGATTAACAGTGAAGAAATGTGGTACTAGGAAGGACTTGCTGTGTACGGCAACTTTCTCCTTTCTTAACCCCACAGAATCTTCAAAAGTTCTCCTTAAATGTAGTTGTTACTGTATAGTCAACTCGTTACAGCAGCCCGGTGAGAAATGCATGTTTGTATGTTTAGATGATATATTGGGAATTGCCTAATTGGTTTAGAGGGAGAGTGCATTTCTAGCATATTCTGTTTCTTGGACTAGGCTACAGCTAGTTGAGTTGGTGTGGGAGAAGGTCGGAGGCACTGGTTTTGTTGCGTGGAAATGTGAATCTGCTGGTAGTGGAGGAAGAGAAACGTTACTACCTAGGAGCAGGAAGCCTACAGCAATCAGCTGATATTTGAAAAAGGGTGGCAAACAGGCTTCATGTGAGTGTCAATTTCAGCAGATTATTGTAGTGCTGCCTTTTTTTTTTTTAAATGCTTTAATTTTTGTTTTTTAATCATTTTATTTTTTAAAGCTACTTAGATTACATAAATGTTACATAAAAAATACAGGGGATTCCCATATGCCCCACTCCCCACACCTCCCACATTAACAACATCCTTCATTAGTGAGGTACATTCATTGCAATTGATGAACACGTTTTGGAGCATTGCCACTAATAGTGGATTAAAGTTTACATTGTAATTTACACTCTCTCCCACCCAATTCTGTAGGTTATGGCAGGATATATAATGGCCTGTATCTGTTGTTGCAGTGTCATTCAGGACAAGTGCTGCCTCTTAAAGGCTTCTCGGGCTATGTTTTCGGTTCAATGGGAAAAAAATGTGATTGGGGTCATTGTCTGCCACAGGCTTGAGAGAGTCAAGAGGTGGAAAGAGGGCTGAGTACATGCTGGCCCAGGTAGGTAGTAGGCAGAGTTACTTGGTATATACATTTGGGACCTTAGCTATAGGAATTGAAAGCTTAATGAAAGAATCTCAAGTTTGCTGTTCATTGTAGATTTGGAATTATTTTTCCTCTATTGGCAAGTTATGGTAATGTTAAATATACATCTCTGATATTTCCCAGTCTATTTCAGTTTCTTATTTTCAATAGAGGTAATTTGTTGAATGTATAATTAAATGCATTTTAAACTTTTATGAGACTATATACAAATTCACAAATCACAAAATGTATCCTTTGTAGGAGTGTACACTGATTTTTGAGTAGCAAGAAATATGTTCACTGTACGTGGATAGCGTTTGGCACAGTGCCAACCATTTGGTGGCTACAATGCATTGTCATAATTAACTTTAGTGTTACTTACATGTACCACAGTGGCTAATTTGTCTCTCAAAAGTGATTCGAGTGAGATGTGGTAAAGCAGAAAGGGCAATCTTTATATTCTAACTGCCATTTTGTGCTTTCTATTTTTATATCCTTGGACAAAACAGTAAACATCTTCAAGCTTCAGTTTTCTCATCTATATAAATAAGGGCTTGTACACCTTCTCTTCTAGAGGCCATTCTTGCTCTATAATCTTGACCAGTTAAAAATTTTGGAAAGTTGTATTTTAGCAATCAACCTGTGAAAAAAGTCAAAAGTTAAGTGTGTTGTGTGTGTGTACTGACTCCAAATTTTCTTCTTTAAAACTGTTCAGATAAATTTAAAAAATGCCAAGTAGGAAATTTGCCAATGGTGAAGTGGTGAGAGGTCGATGGCCTGGGAGTTCACTTTATTATGAAGTAGAAATTCTGAGCCATGACAGCAACTCCCAGCTTTACACTGTGAAATACAAAGATGGAACCGAACTTGAATTGAAAGAGAATGATATCAAGGTAAGAGCTCCTTTAGTTTCCCAGAGTATGTTTATCATAAACGGGAAATAACTCTAGGTATGGTTTTTAAGCTCAAGGTGGTCACAGTTCTCTTTCCACTTGGAGGCACAGGGTAGAGCTCCTGCAATATGTCAGACTGATTTTGGCTCTGGGAATGTACGCATGAGGCATAGTACCCCCAAGAAGCTCTTAGTCTAATGGGGGAGACAGACACTTAACATTGACCAATTCCCTGGGTTTAATATGGTCTGTGATTAAAGTTTACTGTGGTGGTGCTGGAGCTCATAGAGGGTACGGAAGGCTTTCTAGAGGAGGTGAGTCACCTGAGCTGAGTACTGAGGCCAGGGAGGAAAGCTCAGGTGGCCAGGACTGCTAAAGCAGAGTGCAGCATACCAAAGGCCTGGGGTGGGGGTGGGCAGGGGGGTGGTTAGGGACCACAGGGCACGTGTAGCTAGGAGGGTTAAGCAGGAGCCAGTACTGCAGGGGTTTTTACTTTCCATACTGAGGCATTTGGGCTTCATTCTGAACATTGAGGATTTAATCAGGAGAGTGACATTAATTAAATTAGGTTTGAGTTTAGCCCAGGGTTTCTCAACCTGTATGGTGAGGGCCTGTTTTTTAAAAAATATCTGATCCATGGTGTACAAAGACTTGTGTGAAATTCTATGAAAATGGAAAAAAATACATATAAAATAAAAGCCCTCAATTTTTATCATCAGATTCAATAGGCATAAAGTTAATTTGTCAAAATGCTAAAAAAAAAAGTTTTCTAAATATCTGTTTTCAATTTAGTACTTAACTTATGGATCAGTAACAAACAGTTTTTGGACTGGTAGACTGTGGATCATACTTTGAGTGGTCTGGAACAGGGGTTAGCAAACTTGAGTAAAGGGACAGGTAGTAAATATTTTAGCTTTGTGGACCATGGTCTCTGCTGCAAGCAGCTCCAGGCAATATGTGCCTGTATGGATATGTCTGTCCCAATAAAAGTTTATTTGTGGACACCAAAATTTGCATTTAATGTAATTTTCACATCTCATGAAGTATTGATCTCTTGATTTTTGTTGGCAACCATTTAAAAATGTAAAATCCTTTCTTAGCTTGTAGGCCATATAAAAGCAAGCATTGTGGGTGGGATTTGGCCTGGAGTATAGTTCTGACCCCCAGTTAGATCACTGGTAGTAGCAGGGAGGAGTGGTTTGGAGCTGGCAAGGGCAGGGTAAGCATTGCTAAGAATCCAAACTTCTTTGTTTTCAAGATCTGTTGGTGTGTTTTATTCAGAGTGAATCTAGGGGTCAAATTGTGTGTGTGTGTGTGTGCGCGCGCGCGCTAGTTTCTTTTGGCCTGCCTTCATTTTTATCAGTGTGAATTGTAGTTCTTTTTGTGTAAGTTATTGAAAAATGTACAGCTAATTGGTTTAGTTACATTCATTTCGTGGAAGTACCCTCAACTTTCAGGAGCACAAAGGCTGTATTTGACTCATAAGACAAGGATTATTATTGTACCCTTTTTCATTGGCCTCATCTGGATCAGTTCTCAGATTCTATGATATCCAGAGATGGTTCTAGAGTTAATAATAGCCATTACTGCCTTTGTTATTCTCTACGAGTTTGGAGCTGCTTGTGTGTATTTATGATTTGCAGTAAAGTGTTTTGCCTCTTTCTCTCCCTTTAGCCTTTAACTTCATTTAGGCAAAGGAAAAGTGGCTCTTCTTCAAGTTCTCCCTCCAGACGCCGAGGGAGTCGGTCAAGGTCACGCTCTCGATCCCCTGGTCGGCCACCCAAAACTTCCCGCCGATCCGCCTCTGCTTCCCACCAAGCAGACATTAAGGAATCAAGGAAGGAAATATTGGAAGTTAAATTGACTCCACTGGTTTTGGTACTTATATTTTGGATATCTTGATCTGTACACAGTATTTTGTCTATCTAAAACTCTGAGGTGTTACAGTCTTCCTCTTTATTTACATATTTACTCAGATTATTTGCAATGAATATATAAAAATGTCATTACACCATAAATTATATAGAGGTAAATTGTAGTCAGCACTCTTATTTTTTCTTTCTAAATTTTAGGTGTTATAAACAAATATTCTTATACAACATCTGATTGCTTCCTTAGGATGCATTCTTACAAGTGGTATTGATCAAATGACTAGAGCAGATTTGATACTTTTGAAACATATTGCCCAATTGCTTTTAGAAAGTTTATTCCAATACCAGTAATATATTCCCCCCATTCTCTCATTCTTAGCAGAATAATATTTTAAACCAGTGTGATTTTCAAAGATTTTCAACTCACTTTTTTCATTTTATAATTATTGGTGGGTTTAAACATTTTTGTCTCTTAGTAGAATCTCTTAACCTTCATCAGTTGGGTAACAGGGGCTAAGGAATAAGTGCTGTGTGCTTTTCTTATTACACTTTCATTTTTAGCATTAGTGACAGTTATATTTTTACATTGTAACCTGGTGGCTCAAAAGCCACATACTGGCTTTGCTTTTCACCAGGAGAGCCCCAGGTATACATTGTAGAATAGAGGATGGTGTGTTGCATTTGAAAGACCATACTTAAGCTGCATGGAGCTTTGAACATCTTTGTTCATTTAGACTCCTAATTGTCTTTTGCAGTAATTTGCCTCCCTGTGTGTATATCCTGTTACCATATGTTTATTTAAGACAATGCATGGTTTAGGGTCAGTAGACTAGCTGTGTTATAGGATTACATTTGTGGTTGCTGTAGATCAGGGGTTCTTAACCAGGGGTCCGTGAGCTTGAATTGAAATTAAAAAAAAAAAACATTCTTGTGGGGACGTGTTGGTGTAGGTGTGATATGTTTATAGTGTGGACTAATTAAGGGGTCTGTGATTATCACCTGACTGGCAAAGGGGCCTGTGGAACAAAAAAGGTTAAGAACCCCTGCTATAGATTGTATACTAGACATTTGAAAAACTGAGAAGTTAAGTGTAGCTTCTGGGTGGGTCCATTTACTGCTATAAATGGTTCATAGGCACTGTAATAAACATAAATTTATGTTGAATAAATTAAGACCTTGATTTGAACTAGAACTTGATATTATATTAATGCTGTCCATTGTCAGCTGGCCCCCCAAAGGATATACTTAATTTTTCTCCTATTGTTTTATTAGTGTTCTAATTTGTCAGTGACTTATAAAGGAGCAAAGTGATAGATTTCAGCCATGCATTACCCAAAAATCTTTTGCTACCTAAAGCACTTCCTATGTTCAGTCTGAAGAAATTCCTTCTGCTGCTTGAAGAGAATGTGCATTCAAGGAAATACATGGAGTCGCGAGAAGGGCTGTAGAAAGGGAAAATTTGAGGTTAGATTAAAAACCAGGCAGAGTGAAATTCAGAAAATATAGTAATATTATATAAGTACCCACTATTTCTAAATTTCCCATTATTATCTACTTTGGGGCAGTGAATGTCTTTTCCTCTTCTTTAATGAATAGATTTACCAATTTTTACTTAATCTGCCTCTCATAGTGAATATTATTAAAGAGTATTTGTCATTGAACAATGAAATTATAACATTTAGTTCGGTCATGGCATTTGAAAGACAAAAGATCTTATGTAGAAGTTATGCTCTAAGATCCAATCTTTTATAGATTGGGAAATTCTAATCATTTTATCCCTTTTCATTTTTAACAAAATAGGCTGAAATTCTTTGGAAGTCTTTGGTCTTTTTTAATTGCTTGATTTCATGGGGGTAAATTTTTACCACTATGTTCTTTTATAATTATGGTTCTTATGATTAAAACATTTTATGTTCTTCAATTTAGAAACCCTTTGGAAATAGCATCAGTAGATATAATGGGGAGCCTGAACACATAGAAAGGAATGACTTGCCTCACAAAAACATTCAGGTATGAGTGTTCATTTTCCTCTCAGGTAATTTTTTTCTTTGTTAAAGTGACTTTCCTTAATGAAGCACATTAAAAAATCATATTTTCTTATAATCTTTTCTAAAATTCTGTCCTTAAAGTGTTTGGATTGAATGTAATTTAAAAGTTATTCTTATAATATAGTAAACAGCTATATTGAGGTACTATTAGTTTATTTGGTAGCATTAGTGGTAATTGTTGGTTATAGATGTTTAATATTTTTATTTTTTAATTAGGAAAAACTACATTTTCCACAAGAAAGTAGTTATATATCTACACAGTATAGCCTTCGTCCAAGAAGAGAAGAGATCAAATTTAAAGAAATAGATTCTAAGGAAGAAAAAATTATTACAAAAGAACCTGCATCATTGAGCACCTTTGAAGCAACAACCACAGAGACAAAGGATTTAGAGTTTGGAGGAGTACCTGGTAGGCATTAGAACCGGGGTTAGGGAAGGTGGGTGGGGTGGGGGTGTGGTAGTTGCTATAAGGTAGGCAAGAAAGGCCTCTCCATGAAGGAATCTGATGTAAGCCAGTTAATGAGCCAGGTGGAAATCTGGGGGAAGAGCCTTTCTAGTCAGAAGGAACAGCAAATGCAAGGTCTTAGTGGGAACATTTGGGGCGTGGTCATGAAATAGAAAGGATGCCAGCATGGCTATAGTTCAACTTTTGGCAGCCTCTTAATAGGTTTTGAGCAGAGACATGCAAAGCAGTGATGAAAGGAAGGTCGATCTGGCAGTTGTATATAGGAAGGATGGTAAATGATTCGGCAAGGGAAATCTGCTAATAATCAGGCCTGAGAGGACTAGGGCCTGGCTTTGGCAATAGCAGTAGGAATCAGCTGCATACATAACACGGGGTCATGGTGCCTTTTCTACCTGCTGGATGGGTTGATTAGTGGGGGTCAAAGATCTGAAGTGTTCAAAGGTTTGGGGTTATTAAGTGAGTGGAACTGGTGAAATTTTATGAGATTGCAGAGGAAAATACTTCTTGGCCAGATGGTTCAGAGTCCCGCCTGGCGTAATTGCTTTGTATTTTGTCAGTTATAACTGGCTAGCTGGTCTGTTAAAGATGGTGTGGGTCAGCATCACTTTATAGTCTGTGCCTGTGCTACACGAATGTGACACTATTTCAATTGTTAGAAACTTAGCGATACTAAGTTTTTTCTTTTTAAGATTAGACTGATAATTTTTAGATGGTCTGGTCTCCAGTTTGTCTGGATTTTCAACGGTTTTGCTCCTGTAGTGGTTGCCTTTTAAACGTTTTAGGGCTTGGCTTCTGAAGTGGGATGTAGCTGTTCAGTGTTGGACACCCTGTTCTCCTGTCTCTCTAATGCCCATGGTTGCTGGCCCATTGGAGGTGACAGGTAGAGAGAAGGAGTTGATGGTACATTAGAAATTGGTCAAACAGCTAGCCAGACTTGAGTTCTGACCTTAAAAAAACCAAATGATTCTTTAAAAAAATCAAACTGGATTAAAATCTGAGCCTTGAATGTTCATTAATTGTTTGCAGGTGCATTTCTCATCATGCTTGGCCTGCCTGTTTTCCTCTTCCTGTTGCTGTTGATGTGTAGACAGGCAGACCCCAGTCTTCTGAATTTTCCTCCTCCTTTGCCAGCTTTGTATGATTTATGGGAAACCAGAGTTTTGGGGTTCTACCTTCTCTGGTTTTTTCTTCAAGCTCTGTTCTACCTACTGCCAATTGGAAAGGTAAGTTTTTTTGTAAGTAAGGTAATATTATTGTGAGATTTTCCTCCTCTCTCTCCCATGTTCATATAAATAAGTGTACAGTAATTTTAAGGTTAGGAGCTGTCCTTGGTCAGAACTACCAAAACTTTGTTTTGTTAAGACACTACTCATTGTGAACTGTAACACTTGCTTATTAAACAGAATTTTAAAAAATCATATGGAGGTTTCTTGTGTAACTTTCAAAATCAAATAGAAAAGAATATGCTGTTTTGTATGTTAGCATGACAAAGCCATCTAAAATGCTGGACTAAGAATAAGCTGTCTTGTAAAATAGCCTGATTAATGATAGAGGTTCCTGGGGAGAAACAGTTTTCTCCTAAGTGTATGTCATTTAAGGTGCAGAATTTAAATTATCAATAGATGGGATGCTGAGTTCAAATGGAATTTATATTGTGGTTTTTACTTTTTTTGTTTAATATTGTGAGAATTTCTAATTTTCATCCCTTTCAGAAATCTGTTGACAAGAACATTTTAAACTCATGCAATATCCTTGAACTTTGTCTCTATTGCTTAGTGTAGTTTATTCATTTTTCAATAGAATAATATACTTGGGTATGTTTAAAGTAACATGAGATTTCCTAAGCAATAAATAATTTATTTAAAGATCTGACTCCTTGGGCTTTACAAGTTTGCCAACTGTGTGTAAACTAAAGGATCATTTTTACTAGAGTTGGCGAATGCCAGTGAGAGGAGGATAGAGCTGCGTGTTTTAGACACTTTGGCATGGTACCATAACATTATTGACTGTAGCAAGGATTTTTGTGATATGGACCTAAAGACATTTTTATGGTGAGGTTGTACAGTCAGAATCACAAATTCAAATTAATGCAGGGGAAGGCTAGTTTAAACTAGATATTTATTAATAGATAAGGATCATTTGAAATTAGCACGTGGGGTTTTGCTAATCCTATGATTTCAGTAGATAGGTTTTACATCCGCTTCCCCCTTCTGCTCCCACCGGGTTCACTTTCATAGCTAATCAAGGTTAAAGTAGTTTAGCCTGAAACAGATGATACCATATTAGTATTTTACAGTTAAAAATGAATTGTTACATTTCTGGATAGTTATTTTGGTGAGTAAAATGTGTCTGCTATTCGGCAAGTGGACTTTTTATTTTAACTCACCCAGTTCAAGTTGTGTATTTATTGAGTGCCTTTTGTTATGTATTACTGTGCTAAAGGCTGTGGGTGATACCAAGTGAGATGAAATGGTCCCAGTCCGTGAAGTAGTCACGGTTCTCTTATTGGTGATAAAAGAATAATATGAAATGACTAAATAACTGAATGAGTGTAGATGTATAAATAACAGAGCAAGATAAGTAGATGAGCATATATCCTCAAACAACACATGAGCCATAGTAGACTGGGAAGACCCATGATATAAAATGGAACTTCAGATAGGTAGGAGTAGAACCTGATTGAAAAGGACTTCACAGATGTAAAACTGAGGACCTTGTACTCTGTTTTGTGAGCAGTGGGAAGCCATTGATGGTTTTTGAGCTAGGGATTGACTAGATATGAAGGTATTTAAAGCAGTTAGGGGGGAAGCGGGTGTGGCTCAATCGATAGAGCTCCCGTTTACCATATGGGAGGCCCCGGGTTCGCTTCCCGGGTCCTCCTTGTGAGGGCAGGCCTGCCCGCGCGGTGCGGTGGGCTGATGCAGCAAGACCTCACAGCAAGGGGGAGATAAGCAGACACAGAAAAAACACACAGCAAATGGACACAGCAAAACACAAGCAGCAAGGGGGGGGATAAATAAATAAATAAATAAATAAATCTTTAAAATAAAATAAAATAAAGCAGTTAGGGAGTGGATATGGCTAAGTTGGTTGAGTGTCTGCCTCCCACATGGGAAGTCCCCAGTTCAGTTCCTGGTGTCTCCTGAAAAAACAACCAACAAGCAAAATTAAACAAAAAAACCAACTTGGAAGCCGATGTGGCTCAGTGGTTGAGCACTGGCATCCCCGGTACCTCCAAAAAAAAGAAAAGAAAAAGCACATTTAGTCTTGTGGTGGAGCGAAGGATGCTTAGAATTGGGGGTGGGGTGAGGTGGAATATTGCAATATTTATGATAAATTTCTGAGGGTGGAATTGCTTCGTCATATATACATATATATATATATATATATGTATATATGATGGTAAAGTGTTATGCTTTTTTAATTTTTAATTTTTTTTTCTTTTAAGGTTGTAGAAGGAACACCTCTTATTAATGGAAGACGACTCAAGTATAGATTAAATGGTGATTTTTTTTTTTTTTTTAAGGACTCAAATTCATGATAACGTAAACTTTTGAGTGTTCTACTGAAACTGTTAATGCTGATTACACCAGAGTAGTAAATAATAAATGATCTTTTAGTAGTTTGGAAGGGCAGGCAAATAAGCTGCTTACGCTTGCAGCCAAGATGTAAAAGTTTTACCATAATATAGCCCCTCAGTCATTCTTTCCCATTATCCTCTTTTATTTTCTCAAAAGCATTTATCACAATTGGAAATACTTTTTGTGGTCATATTTTATCATTTGGAGTCATTTTCATGGTCAAGCAGCCCTGTGCTGAGTGGCTTCCTGGCCACTCCTTCCCTCCACTAGCCACTCTCACCTTGCTCCCTTTGTTTCAGTCAGTGGCTTCTGGGCTGCCTTGAATACATGTCACACTATCTCTTCTCAGGACCTTTGCCTGGAGAACTTCCCCCAAAATATTTGACGGCTGGCTTCTCCTCTGTCACATCTCTGCTAAAATGTTTATCTCTTCAGAAAAGCCTTCAGATCGCTTTCTCTCCCTTACTGTCTTTTGTTTTTTTCTATGGCAGTTATCCCTTCCTGATATGAATTTATTTGTCTGTTCATTGTGGGTCTCCCTCACAAGACTGTAGCTTCATGGCCTGGGACTTGGTCGTGCTCATTTGTGGTGCCCTTGGTGTTAGGAAAACTGCTGAGCACATAGGAGGCACTCTTAACTGTGTGAGCGTTGAATGGCTCAGGTTTCCATTTTACTAATTCTTGGCCATTTTTTATCTTAACAATTCTTATTTTTCTTTTTAACTTTGTAATACCTTTTGTTCAATAACTTACCTGGCATCCACTCTCTCGGAAATCACTCTACTGGGTTCTAAAAGGGAAACCAAAAATACTTTAGATGCTCTTCTGCCTTTCAGTGCCAAGCACGTAAAGCATCTAACTGAGCTCAGTGCCTGACCCATGGTGGATGTTTGTTATCTCTTTGCTGCTACTGATACGTTTCCATTTGCTTTTACCAAATTTCTTAGCTGATGGAACAGGATTTAGAATCTTTGATACATCTCTCTCTAGAGTTGTGTGCATCAGCAGTGAAACTGATAGTCTGGGGAGAGGTGGGTTTACTTTTTGCCATCAAGTCTCTTGATAGTATTTTGCAGGTTTTTCTTTAGGGTACCATTTTCTATCTTCTCTAAATAATCTTGTTTTATTTTTTGGTATCCCTTTGGGAGGGGTATTGTATGCTCAGAGATTGAACAAAGGACTTGGACATGAAGCTGTTAAGAGTGAAGGAGTAACTGGATTAGTTGCTTGGTTCTTTTTTAAAAAAATGTCCTCATCTAGTTACTGTGGTTCTAGTATTTTGAGACTTATTTTTATGAGATTTTACCTTTATAAACTAGAGCTATCTAAGAAATTTTGAATGATAAATTGTAATCCACGTAGTCTAGAGAGCAGAAAACCTGCTTTATCTACCATTATTTTTCTTTAATACTCATAGCTTTTATGAAATTTAAATATTTTTAAAAAGTAAAGAAAAAATTAAAAGTAGTATACTCTTTGGGAGATATGTGAGAAGCCTGGATTTAAATAATAAATTAGAGATGACCATTGTACTTTCAAATTTTGTATTGTAGAATTCTTATAAATAATAACTACCTCTTTTCTCTGTTTGACTATTTTTGCAAATATAATTTGATGCCGTTGTTGGAACCCAGCTCTTGCGGGCACTCAGCTCCTGAAAGTAAAACTATTTCTTTAGCCAAAAGGAAAAGCGGCTAGTCCACTGATCCTCTCTCCATATTTGCTGATTAGTGTTAGCTACGCTAGCATGGAACAAGACTTCCTGTTCCTCCTGTGGAGCCTCCATTGGGAATTGAATGTGTGCATCTCTGCGCAGCAGCCCCCACTGGACGTCTTCCACCAGTGGTTATGCTCGGTCCCCTGCCTGGCCTTGGAAGGTGTTTGTCTTGTGTCCTCTGCTTTGATGGTAGGGTCTTGTGGTCTGTGCGCTGGGTAGCAGAATATGACTAGACTCTTTTGAAATCATTATTGACCAAGTTAGGGTCAAGCATAAATATTTAAAATTCCATAATTGCCAAGACTGCCCTACCATTAGGTAATGGCATTAGACTTTAAAATGTGTATTCAGCCCCACTGTTAATAATTAGCCATTTGACTTGGGCTTGAGAGTTTGGATTATATGATTTCCAAGGTTCCTTTCAGCTTTTTAACAGTGAATTTCTATGCATTCCCTTTCAGCATTCCTTAACTTAATTAAAAGCAGATGATGACTTTTCATAATAAAAGAGAATAATACGTTAAGTATTTGAAAAATTGTGTGAGAAATGCCATATCTACATTGAAGATTATGTCTCAGGGGCATTTAGTGTTTGCATATTTGTGTGTATTTGGCCTGAATAATGAAATTAAGACTTCAAAAAACAATATTGTTTCACAGTGGTATAAATCTCGTATGACCTCTGGGTTAACATGAATTTTTTGCCTTTTTTAAAGGATTCTATGCTTTTATCCTGACATCTGCAGTCATCGGAGCATCCTCCTTCTGGGGCATGGAGCTTTATTATGTGTACAATCATTTCCTTCAGTTTGCACTGGCAGCTATTTTTTTCTCTGTGGCCTTGAGCATTTACCTCTATATACGGTCTTTGAAAGCACCCAGGGATGAACTGTCGTCTGCCAGTTCTGGTGAGCAATGTTGAAATGGGTAGTGGACACATGCATCCCAGAGTCCCCTGTCAGCCATTTCTAGATTTGAATAGACTTCATTTTTGGGAGATGTAGAGCTTAAGAAAAAATGAAAAGATGAATAAAAATTTAAGGAAAAATAAACTTAAAGGAAAAACCTGATTTTTCTCATTCTTTCCTATTCTTTTCCCTTCCTTTTTAGGCACTTGACAGTAAAACATTTTAATAACTTGGAGGCAGCTGTCCTTTCAGTGGGGTAGTCACCCCTAGATCCCCTCAGTCCCAGCCATTTCCTCTTATCTCTTAACACCAGGCCACTGCCTTTGCTGGCTGTGTGCCAGGCTCCTGGTACAAGTGAATTGTGCCCCTTGGAGAGTAGACAACGGTGCAATTTTAAAGCCCCGTGATTTGTTTGAAATACTGTTTGGGTAAAATCTTTTCCCTCCTCAGGAAATGCTGTCTATGATTTCTTCATTGGCCGTGAATTAAATCCTCGAATTGGTACTTTTGATCTCAAATACTTTTGTGAATTGCGCCCTGGATTGATTGGATGGGTATGTCTTTTTTTTTTTTTTTTTTT
>JAQZBX010011252.1:0-20228 GCA_029593785.1 Cabassous unicinctus | reverse complement strand
AAGCACTTTGGCTTTGCTTCATTTTTATTAAATCAGTTTACATTTCTGTAGGAAAGTAGTAATGTAGATAAATTCATTTAAGAAAAAAATTGTATTTTCTTCTCCTTTTTTAAAAAATAGTATTTTGAACTAATTTTAGATATGGGAAAATTATAAAAATAGAGCAAAGAGTTCCCTCATGCCCCTCATCCCACTTCCCCTCTTGTCTGTAACGGTTCCTTAGTCTTTCCTTGTCTTTCATAACCTTGACACTTTCAGGACTACTGGTCCGTTATTTTGTAAAGCGTTCTCAATTTAGGTTAGTTCAGTGTTTTCTCATGACTGAAGTGAGGTTATGTTTTTGGCAAGAATACCACAAAAATGATAATGTGTCCCTCTTAAGGCTTGCATTGCATCAAGGGTTCCATGACATTAGTATGTCTTATTACTGACCGTGTGTCCTGGGTTAAGGCGGTGCCTGCCAAGTTTCTTAACTGTGAAGTTACTCTCTTTTCCTTTGTAGTTTCTAAGAATCTCTAGGGTGGTAACTTGAGACTGTTCTTTCCTCTTTCATTTTCAGGTGGTTATTAACTTGGTGATGCTTTTGGCTGAGATGAAATTACAGAATCGTGCTGCTCCATCCTTAGCAATGGTTTTGGTTAACAGTTTCCAGCTTTTATACGTGGTGGATGCTCTTTGGAATGAGGTAACTAATTTTAAGAGCAGAGTCCTTGGAGTCAGACACATTTGAGTGTGGGTGGGCCAGCTTCTCATGTACAAGGTAAGAGTAACACGACCTGCCTCTCAGGGCAGTGGGAAGATGCACTGAGACAGTGCATGTAAAACATTTGGCTGATGCACATAGTGAGCACCAACACACAGTGACGATGACCAGCTTTGAGGAATTTGTGGATACTTCGTGTACATCATCTTTTCTCTTAGGTGCTAAATATTTAAGATGTGTGGGCCTATTCATATAAATAAAATTCATTTTCTTAGTTATTACATCACACAAAAATGGATGGACAGATGATGATCAAATTAGGATGGTGTTTTTTTATGGATTGCCAAGAAGCAGCTAGTTCTTAAATAATGGGAAAATGTTTTATTATTGGTATTTACAATACACAAAGAGCTCTAATCACATGGCTATAAAGTCAGAAACTATGATACATTGAGGAAGTCAGTTTAAAGCGAGTTTCCAGCTTATGGCTTTTCTCATACATTGAAAGATACTTGAAGACTGGTAAAGGTCTTCTTGGCTCGATTAAACATAAAGAGTGTGAACCTAAGGGCCTAGATTTTGTGATATCTGTTTTTCTGTTCCATGGTCTTTCTACTTTTTTTATAAAAGCTCTTTGGATAAGTTGAGGTATCACTCTTTAACTGAGAGTTTTGTGTGATTATTTAAATAGAGCTTATACTATTCTAATTTTTATACATCATTGGTATATACTGACATTAGAAGCAACTTAGGGCTGGGCCTTCTGAGTTATTACCTTGGTGTGGTGTTTGTATTCCAGAATCCAGCCTTCATCTTTGCAAGTACAGAGGTGATCTGATTTAGGATACTGGCTCATGCTAACCAAATCCATGTGGGAGTAATGCACTTTATTATTAATTTACCAAGAGAAGTGAAGCATTCAGTTTACCATGTTCCCAGGTAGCTTATTTCCTTCTGTGGAAAATCTAAATGAAAAGCCAAATTATGATCAGAGATTAGATTAGTGTGCATGGAATTGAAACAAAGGGAGTTGGCAATCTTATTGTTCCTTTAGCCTATTTTGAACACTTACTCCATGGTGGGCACTGTGCTCAGTGCTGGGATGACAAAAGTAGAACACATGGTTTCTATCTTTTAGAGGCTAATGGAAAGAGTGGCTTCGACAACTGCAACACAATTACATACTTGCTTTAACATTCAGGTGGGGAGGTAGCATCTGAGAAGTACCTGTCTCTACTGGGGAGGGGTCAAGGAAGGTGGCACGGGGAGGGGGGCAGTGCTTAAGCTGGGATTGGAGGAGAGTATTCCAGGCAGAGGGAACAGCCTGGGCAAAGGCCTGGAGGCATAAGAGACAGTTAGGAGATCTCTTATTTCAGGATCCTAGAGTTGAGAGTTTGGAGTGACAGGCCATGGAGCCCGCAGAATGACTTAGTGTGACATACATGCCGCCAAGGGAACCAGATTCCTTTTTGAAAAGACTGGTTGGTGTACCGCCTCCCATAGCCCTTTGTACTTTGACGGTATATGAACTAGTACTTTTTTGAATACTTTAAACTTGGAAGCTTTTTAACCCCCACTTTTTTCTTTCTTTTCCCTCCCAATGTCTTCATAGGAAGCTTTATTGACCACCATGGACATTGTCCACGATGGATTTGGATTCATGCTGGCTTTTGGCGATTTAGTGTGGGTTCCATTTATCTATAGTGTCCAAGCCTTTTATTTAGTCAGTCATCCAAATGAAGTGTCTTGGCTAGTTGCTTCTCTAATTATTGCTCTGAAACGTGAGTATTAATTTCAGTCTTGTGCTGTGAAAGCTACCTATTTATAACATGTCCTTTTAAATGGCCATAATTAGCTCAAGATTGAAGTGATTTGGGATGGTTGAGTAATAAAAAAGATATTGTGTCTTGCAAAAAGATGGATTCTTTGTACTTAGGTTCTTCATCAGTAGCTTTCTAAATAAGTAATTTTAAATGAACCATCCTTTTATATTTAATAAATTTAACTTAAATAAGTTAATTTAAAATGTAAATTGAATTGTTTTAGTAATGATGCAACTTCTCTATTAGAGTGCCTGTTTCTGCTAGGCACCTTGAAAAGTAGGAAGCTTGGTATTGCCTTCCTAGAACTTACATTGTAATAGGAGAAATAAGACACTCAAATAGTTGTGGCAAGAGGCATATGAATGAGTACTCTAAGAAGAACCTATGGACCAAATATAATGGGAATTTAAGGTAGAGAACTTTTCTCTGGGGATTATGAGTGTAAACTTTTTGGAGGATGTGGTATTTAATCTGAACTTGGAATTTCAGTGGGTAAAAATGGGATGGGGAGATAATTTAGGCAGAGCAACTAGAGCAAGGGTGGAGTGGTAGGGAACTGTGAGACAAGTTTTGGAAAGAGTGAGGAGTACCCTTTGGCTAAAGCTAAGGTCAGTGGTGGATTAGCTTCAGGATGGTTTTTCTTCTCATTATCCTTTTGTCATTACAGTTTGTTAAACAGCTCCATCACAGGGTGGGAAGTGAAAATTAGCACTGTTTGTGCTACAGTAGTTGGTATCCTTTGTAGAAGAAGAAATTCAATCTGTTGATTAAAATTAAGATTTAGTTTTATCAATTCCGTTATCCATTTCAGTTATGGCTGTGTGTTATTCAAAACACTATATTTACCCTTTATAGTTAAACTGAAAATAGTTAATTCTTCCACTTTATTGACTATATGATGGTTGATAGTGATGTGTCAGGACCTATTTTGACATTTTGAAATTTGAATAAAATTATCAACTTATAGGCTTATGATGGAATTCAGCATATATTTATGTACAAGGTATTCTGTTGATTCTAAACTATTGTTTTATTAGTTCATGCTAATAGTACAATTTTGATTACACTGGACTCTAGTATTATTTAATTGTAATGTGGGCTGTCTTAGATTTTGTGTAACTATATTTGCTTTGCCTTCATGCTATTCCCTGGGTGGATGCTGAAAATAGTATGGTAGTGAGATTTCAGGATAGTTATCTTTTGACATTCTGGAATTGACAGGTTTTGAATTGTTCGTGAGAAATCAGACTATACTTTAGTCTGGTTTAGAAATTTGCTCAGAGCATAGAAATAATCTCTAAAAACGGTATTACATTATATCTAAATTATTATATATTTTTTTAAAATTACAGTTTGTGGATATATTATCTTCCGATGTGCAAATTCTCAGAAAAATGCATTCCGGAAAAATCCCGGTGATCCAAAGCTTGCACGTAAGTATTGATTTATATTTATATTATTTACGTTACTTAAAGATTTTATGTTTCTGTTTGTTTAAAGATCAAAATATATTTTTATTTTTATATAGATTTAAAAACCATTCCTACTTCAACGGGAAAAAGTCTTCTAGTTTCTGGATGGTGGGGCTTTGTTCGCCACCCTAATTACTTGGGTGATCTCATTATGGCTCTGGCTTGGTCCCTCCCTTGTGGTAAGTGTTTAAGAAGAGTGCTAACTTGCACTTCAGCTCCCTTTGTTGGGATTCAGGGTCAATGTGAGTCTTTGTGTCAAGCTCCTCTTGATCTGGGAGCTGTTTTCTTATATATGTAGCACGTCATTTATCTGGGGGGAATTAGGAATTCAGAGAGCCTGAAGGTTTACTTTAAATTTCTCAAAGCAAAATTTTAAATTTTAAACTGTAAATAATAGCTTATTTCTAAGAATTTACCCACTATCTCTACCTTTATAGGCAGGGTGTAGGGAAATTAATTTAGCTTTTTGTTCATGACTCAGTGTGCAGAGTATAGTCTGAAAAACTGATTCTTAAGGGAAGAAATTCTGTTTTAATTTGTTTGTTTTCTGTAGCAGTCTTGTGAGTGTTCTGGTAGTTTGGCCCACATTCTGCAGTGCTCCTTGTTTTGTTCTCTTGTACCCCACACAGCTGTGGTGAAAGGCAGTTTTTCTTCCCTTAGTGTGGGAAAAGAAGAATTGGAGAGATTTGCATTACATAAGAGGACAAATGTTCTGATTGTGATGGATTGTTAGAATGATTAATCATTAATCAGTCATCTCTGAATAGCTTTTAATTCAAATACTACTTTCTGCCACATACCAGTGGGATTCTAGAAGTTGTTTAGTAGTTTTTCCCATTGCTGGAGGAAATGAAGTTCATTTTTGGGGAGGATATGTAGTGTTAATAAAAATATCTAATACTATTTACTATTATTATCTACAGGTTTTAATCACATTTTGCCTTATTTCTATGTGATTTACTTCACCATATTGCTTGTCCACCGAGAAGCTCGTGATGAACACCATTGTAAAAAGAAATATGGCCTGGCTTGGGAAAAGTACTGTCAGCGTGTGCCGTACCGTATATTTCCATACATTTACTAATTTTCTTCTGATGTATTTTTAAAATGCCTCAGCAATTTTAGCTTCCATTTGCAAAAGCAAAAACAAACAAATCCCAAACACACCTTCTTACCTTGCACTGACAGGATCTGTAAGTTTTCTGTTACTTTTTGAGTCAAGACTAGAGAACCAAGTAGTAAGACTTTTTAATATAGCTGTGTTTATTTTTATTATGTCATAACCACATAATGAGAAATATAAAGATGTTAGAATTTGCATTTTAACAGGAAATGTTCAACCTAAAAATCTGAAAACAGAAGACAGTCTTATTATAAATGCACTGAAGAGAATACTTTTAATGTTTATGGTTTTAGATTACTTTTCCAATTTTGATTTTTTTTTTGGCCTGTTAGTTTTCCCTAAATGAAAACACTTTAAAAATACATTTGCTTTTATTGCATTAAGATAATCAAATTTTCATTTATTTCCCTTTAATTAAATAATTTGCTAGTCATATGATTTGAAAGTAAAAATTGGTCCTATATTATATGCTATATGTGAAAAGGGATACGTGCTTATTAATAGACACTGTTTAAAGTGGACCATTATCAGCAGTTGGCTTAACTTCAACTTCTAAAACTGCTTTTGAAAATGTAAATACATAGCTTATTTTTATGTAATATATGGTGACTTCAGATTTTTCTGTACAGTATTTTGAATGTGAGATAATTGTCAAGGCTAAGTGTCTTTTAACAGAAAAATTTTCGGTATTTTAAATTAAGTTTTGTAAAGTAATACATTTGTGAATGAAAATTTTTGGAACAATTAGAATTCATTTACTATTGTATAGAAGATGCTATTAAAACATAGGAAGAGTATTTTTCTTAATCCAAAGTTTGTGAATTTGGCTTTGCTACCTCAATTGCAGGTGTTTGTTTGCCTTTATAAACTGTTGCAAATAGGAAAAAAATAGAATAAATATATATTTTTGGAGTAACATCACTATTTAAACATTTTTACACAGATTGGTGTTTGAAAAATTGCCACTTCAGGCTAATATTTTTCTATGTTTTTGACTTTATAACTTAAATATGTTTTTGCTACTGTTTAGTTCATGCAGTTTTATACTGTAATTTATATATCCTTTATATTTAAAAACCTTTACCCCCTGTAAAGGAGTGTTCTGTTCATCTTTAGAAATATTCATCTGAAAACAATTCAAGGAAATAGTTTAAATTAGTTTCTATCTTTTAGTTTAATACAGGTACCTTTAGCCAGTAAATTCTAGTGAAGTTGATAGTCTCATTTATTAATTGTCCTATAATGAAACAGTAGCAAATTCACTAAGCTTTTGTATTAAAAGTTAAATTGTTCTCAGTATCTTAAACATAGGGGAATCTAATAAATATAGTTTGTATGTTTGGGTTTTAATACATTTTATATATGAGCCATTTAGATATGCAGTGTTCATTCCACATTGCAATTTGAAGTGTCTGTAATTTAGCATATGTTAATGTGATCATGAAATAGGTTTGTTCTAGCATTCTGCAGCCTATAGCCTTTAAACATTGTTTTGGTGAAATGTCAGTGTTGTATTATTAGTACAGATGCATGTAAGCAGTTAAAGCTTTTCTTCTGGCATCAGAAAGTAGTGTCCCAGCACATTCTGCACTAGATCAAACAAGGAAGCTTTGGGGGAGGAAGAAGGACATTAATTCTTTTCCTGGTAATGAAGAGCCTTTTACCAACACAGTGCTACAATTTTTGGCTAATATGAGCTACAACTTGTTTTTACTTTTGTTTTTGACATGTTTATTTGACAAGTAGTTGTTTTATAATAAAGTTTTAAGTTGGAAATAAAGTTGAAAATAAAAATATATTGCTTTGATCACTTTAGAGCTTCATTTTTCTTGCCTGGAACTCTGGGGCATTGGGGCCAAGACAGGAGCCCTTAGATTACCAACCCCCTGTCCCACCCCCTGGGCCAGAGGGAATCCAAAAGGCAAGCTGGGCCCCCTGGCCAGCTGATGTGCTGTTGAGGCTTTCAGAATGTTGGTGCTTAAAGGGGCTAGTTGGGGATCCCAACTCTCAGAAAATGGCCATATATTTACTGTTGAGAAAACAGAGAAATGAAAAAAACTATCATAGATTCAGAATCACTTTGAAATGAATTTTATTAATCATAAGAGCATCTATATCCATTTGAAAGAAAATATATGTGTGTGAGAGACGTTTATATGTCTGCATACAGTGCTTGGTGCTCGTTTGGGTTTGCCTGTGGTCGTCAGATATGGTGACCCTATCATTTGCTAGACCTGTGCTCTGAGCCTGGGCTAGGAGATGAGATAGACAGCTTCATCTCTCCATTTCCCTTCCCCGTGCCACATTACATCACAGAAAGTTGATGTATCAGAACATGCACTAATACCAAGAAGTAGTTTAAAGTCTCATGTGATTCATATATTGGTCTTATTTTTGTACTGTTTGGAGAAAAGGCCTGTATGTCGGTGGTTTCCTTAAATCATGTACTGTTTTGGCAAATCATGGCTGTTTCTAAAATCTTAAACTTAGTAAGTGGATCAAGTAGGACTTTAGCCTGTATCTTTTGTTAAAATCCTATATTTTGTCATTTTATTATTGGTTCCTAAATGATAGGGACTGGGTCTTTGTCATCTTTTCCTCAGCCTTGTGTGTAGTTAGGTTCTTACTATATTGTTCTGATGATGGTACTTTTATTTATTTATTTTAAAAGATTTATTTATTTATTTATTTATTTACTTTATCCATTTTAACATCCCTCCCTACCCCCGCCATTTTGCTGTTTTGTGTCAATATTCTGGGCAATTCTCTGAGTCTGTTTCCTGCCCTCTCTTCTCATCCTTCTCCTCTAGTCTTTACCGGGATTTGATTCTGGGGACCTCCAATGTGGGAGAGAGGTGTTCTGCCACCTGTACCACCTCAGTTCCTGTTTTTTTTGGCGCGTCTTGTCTTGGCATTCCCTTGTGTCTCTCCTGTTACATTATCATCTTGCTGCATGGCTCGGTAGGGCCTGGCAGCACGCCTGTCTGCCTTCTATATTTTTTTTTCCTTTTTTTTTTTTTTTTTTAACTTTATTTTGTACATTTAATAATTGAAAATATAAACAAAAACTAAAAAGTAAACACAGATAAATAAATACATTTCTCAAATGTACTGGATACAGATAAATTTTTAATCAAACAATATGTTATACAATATATTTGGTTCATAATAACGCATTCATACAGTATTTCTACTTTTGTGTCTGGCTTGCTTCGCTCAACATAATGTCCTCTAGGTTCATCCATGTTGCCATATGCTTTATGACTTCATTTCTTCTTACAACTGCATAATATTCCATTGTGTGAATAGACCATAGTTTTTTTATCCATTTGTCTGTTGATGGATACCTGGGTTGTTTCCAGCTTTTGGCAATCATGAATCATGTTGCTATGAACATCAGTGTGCAGATGTCTCTTTGTATCACTGCTCTCAGTTCTTCTGGGTATATACCTAGTAGTGGTATTGCTGGGTCACGTGCCAAGTCTATATTCAACTTCTTTAAGAACTGCCAAACAGTCCTCCACAGTGGCTGTACCATTCTGTATTCCCACCAACAGTGGATAAGTGTTCCTATCTCTCCACATCCTTTCCAACACTTGTAGTTCTCTGTCTTTTTAATAGTGGCCATTCTGATAGGTGTGAAATGATATCTCATTGTAGTTTTGATTTGCATTTTCCTATTCATTAGTGATATTGAACATTCCTTGTGTTTTTTTGCCATTTACATTTCTTCTTTGGACATCTTTTGCCCATTTTTAAATTGGGTTGTTTGTCTTTTTTTTGTTGAGTTGTAGCATCTCTTTATATATCCTGGATATTAAACCCTTTTCAGATATGTAACTTCAAAATATTTTTTCCCATTGAGTTGACTGCCTTTTCACCCTTTTAACAAAGTCCTGTGAGTCCAAAAGTATTCAATTTTGAGGTCCCATTTATCTATTTTCTCTTTTGTTGCATGTGCTTTGGGTGTAAGGGCCAAGAAACCACCACCTACTACAAGGTCTTGAAGATGTTTCCTTACATTTTCTTCTAGTAGTTTTATGGTCCTGGCTTTTATATTTAGATCTTTGATCTGTTTTGAGTTGATTCTTGTATAGGGGGTGAGATATAGGGGTCCTTTTTCATTCTTTTGGTTATAGATATCCAGGTCTCCCAACACCATTTGTTGAAGAGACTGTTTTGTCCCATTAACTTGGACTTGGTAGGTTTGTCAAAAACCAGTTGACTGTATAGGTGAGGGTTTATTTCTGGGTTCCCAATTCTATTCTGATCGAGGTGTCTGTCTTTATGCCAGAACCATGCTGTTTTGACCACTGTAGCTTTGTAATATGTTTCAAGGTCAGGCAGTGAAATTCCTCCCACGTTGCTCTTTTTTAGAATGCTTTTGGCTATTCAGGTGCACTTACCCTACCAACTGAATTTGATAATTGCCTTCTCTAATTTTGTAAAGTAAGCAATTGGGATTTTGATTGGTTTTGCATTGACTGTATAAATCAGTTTGGGTAAGATTGACATCTTCACGATATTCTTCCAATCCATGAACACGGAATGTCTTTCCATTTGTTTAGGTCTTTTGAAATTTCTTTTAGCATGTTTTGTAGTTTTCTGCATATAGGTCCTGTACTTCTTCAGGTAAATTAACTCCTAGGTATTTGAGTCTTTTTGTTGCTGTTGAAAATGGAATTTTCCCCCTGATTTCCTCCTCAGATTGTTCAATACTAGTGTACAAAAACATTACTGATTTTTGCATGTTGATCTTGTATCCTGCCACTTTACTGAACTCATTTATTAGCTCAAGTAGCTTTGTCATGGATACTTCAGGATTTTCTAAGTACAGGATCATGTCATCTGCAAACAGTGAGAGTTTTACTTCCTCTTTTCCTATTTGGATGCCTTTAATTTTTTTTTTCTTGTCTAATTGCCCTAGCTAGAACTTCTAGTACAATATTGAATAACAATGGTGACAGTGGGCATCCTTGTCTTGTTCCCGATCTTAGAGGGAAAGCTTTCAACCTTTCCCCATTGACTATGATGTTGGCTGTGGGTTTTTCATATATGCCTTTTATCAGATTGAGGAATTTTCCTTCTATTTCTATCTTTTGAAGTGTTTTTTATTAAAAAAGGATGCTGGATTTTGTCAAATGCCTTTTCTGCATCATTATGATCATATGGTTTTTTTCTTTCAATTCGTTAATGTGGTGTATTACATTGATGGATTTTCTTACGTTGAACCAGCCTTGCCCAGGTGCCTCTATATGGCAGACGGATGCCCAGTCATTTGAGCCACATCCGCCCCTGATAGTACTTTTAGACAGTACAATTTCCCAGACATAAAAGTACATAGATGTTAATGTTTTGTTCATGCCTGTTACAGAGTCAGGTTCTGGATATAAGTCCCACCCCCCCACCTTACTATTTGATCTTCATTTGTGTACATGTGAGAGATGTTTTCTGCCAGTGGTCCCATTGCTGAGGTAAAGTAACAAGTTATGTGGCTTTGAATCCCAGCTCTGCTCCCTCCCAGCAATGTCATCTTGGGCAAGTTACTTAATCTCTCTGAGCACCAGTTTCCTCATTTATAAAACCAGACTGATAGGCCCACATAATATAGAGATGGCCTGAGGATTATGTAGGAATTCTTATTAGTGCTCAACATAGTGCTCAGTAATGGTAGCTATTAGTAGACTAGAACTAATAAGATTCTGCCTACACATTTCAATATTATTCCAATTTACTGAATCCTCAGGATTGGTTTTTCACTGGGAAGAGAGGTCTAGTGAAATCAGGACAAGACTTTTTTTTTTAAGGGAAGAAGGTCCCATTCCTTTGTCTCAGAAGTCTGCAATCAAGCCAACAGTGTAGTGTTTTGTGTTTACTGAGAGAGAGACCATGAAAGTATTCCAAAGAACTATGCTACATGTGTATATTTTATTATATGTAACAGTGCAGAAATCAAATCTTGGAGTCAGAGGTTCATAAAAACATTCCCTGATATCGTGCCAAGTACTATGGTTTTTACTTTTTAGGAAAGCCAAACCTACACTCGAGGTTAGCTGACCTGTACTAGAGCCAGTCTGTAAAGACACTGCATGTTAGGTTTTAGCTGCTTACTTAGTAATCAGCTGAAAGATTCCCCTACATGTTGAAGCTTTCGCTTACAGGTGGGAGAAAGATTGAACCTGTCCATTCTGGCTGAACGCACAAATGTTTTATGAAGGGTATTCACAGCATGTGAGTGTCTTGAAACATCTAAATATGGTAGAGTAAAAAATGAAATGGTTTGAGATAGAGGAAGTTTATTTTTCATTCATTTATCTCACACAGTAATGCAACCCGCATTGTGATCCAGTGACTAGGAGGTTTCTCTGTTGATAAATACACTGATGTTAAAAAGTTTGTGGATAAGCCAGTAGTTGTCAAAATTCCCGACCTCTGAGGTGTCTGGTAAACTGGACATTCAAAAGTATAGAGCTCTGAGTCTGCCTGATTAGGAGTTGGATTTTCAGTAGAAATCTTAAAAAAAAAAAAAAAAAAAATCCAATTGTCAAATTTCATACTTCAGGCAAACTAGCAGTTCACATTTTCTATATGCTTAATTTGGGGAATGTGTTACAAATTAAATACATCAAAAGTTAGGTGGCTAATGTAATTTCACAGAGAAATTAAGCCTGGAGAATTTAATTTTAAGGAATGATTGTTACATATTCTTGAGAAATAGCATGTAGTGTTAGTATAGCATTTATTTTAGATTTTAGCAATATTTTGGGTTACTTAAAAAGTTTGCTGTCTTAACTATATCAAAATTATCAAAATTATATTAAACTTCACTTTTGAAATCAGGGAATTGGGACTTAGTGATAAACAGTTGTGTTGTTACCTTTGTTGGCAAAAAGTGTATTTCCGGAAAATCACAACAAATCTCAAGAGGCAGTGAGTCGTCCAGTATTTTTTTTTCATGATTCCACCTTGCCCCCTCCATGAATAAACCAAAAATGTGGACTCCATTATGTGATGGTTCTGTGCCCTAAGATCAAAGAAAGGCAGTGTAAGTGGTTCCCCAAGCAGGCTATTTTAATAGAAGCAGCAAGCCTAACTGGAATCTCCACCAAGAGGCAGATCGCTGCCCTTCTGTCCCAGTCTGGGACCAACCCTGCCCAAGGCATGTTTCCCCAGGTTCTAAGATGAACACTTAATTCTTTTCCTTCTTTGAGCTCTTTAAGTTTATAGGTAGACCTATAAATGATGATCCTGTATTGCTAAATATTTCAAACACAGTAAAACTCAAAATTCCTAGGCTTATAATCCTGAAGCCCAGCTTTTAAGGAGAGAACAGTCACAAAAGAAGTCAGCTGTGTTCAAACTGTCACTTGCTCCACCACTGCAGCTACAATTATTCATTGAGCCTCTGGAAATTTAAAAAGGTTGGGAAAGGTTCTATATCATATCGTTGAATAATATGAAATGGGTTAAATAAAATGAGTTGACTGAAGTAGAAAATTTAGTTGCCTGAAGCTCCCATTCTAAATGACTCAAGGTGTGCCTGGGGAGGGCTTGTAAAGGAATGTGCTCTCCTGTAGGTGTGCTGTGGGGGTGGGCAGCTGAGCACTGGGTAATGTTTATGTAACTCCAAAGTTACATTTGCCCTAGTGTTGTACTTTCAGATAAATCTTGGAAGCAGTTGATCTAACACATTTGACACTGTGACTTCATTTATACTTGTTCGACTTTGCCATGGCATACCTGAGTCTTTGTAAAACTCAAATTGCAGGCCATTCATAAGCAGCCCATTTTGGAGTGATTTAACTCTGTAAAAAGATACTCTGAATATATGGCTATAATCTCACTTCACTTAATTCTAAACTGGTTCTTGGTATAAAGAAAAATAACCAAGAACATTTGATTAGGAAATTATGGACCAGACTAGAGACAAAAGGCAACTTTGAGAGATCAGAGAATATTCCCTCCTCTCTGTGAGGCATAGGAAAAGGCCCCAGCTCATATCTGCCTCTGTGCAGCCAAATAGGAAGATGTTAGGATATGGGCTGGAGAGTCAGGCTTGGGTTCAAATCCCATGATCTTGGGCAGGCCACTGTTTGACCTCAGTTTCCTGATCTATAAAAGGATAAAAATTTGTGAGGATAAAATTATGTAAAGAAATTAGCATTGTATCTGGCATATAGTAAACACTCAGTAAATGTTGGCTAGTAAAATATCAATGCCATCATTATCAGATGGATTGTAATCTTTTGGAAGGCAGGAGCTTTATCTTGTTCATCTCGATATTCCCAGTACTTATCACAGTTGATTAAAAAAATGAATGAACTAGAGGAGAAGCAAGATGGTGGCAGAGTAAGGCACTCCAAGAGTCAGCTCTTCCTACAGTGCAGTTAGTAATCAGCCAGAGCTATCTAGATCACCTGTGTGGAGGCCCCAGGAGACCAGAAGAGCATCCTGCATCCTGCATCCTTGGAAGAATGGAAGGAGACTGCCCATCTACAATGAAGATTCATGAGTAGAGCACTCCACACCATGGAGGCCAGAGACTATCCTCCACTGGCAGCACTAGCCACCTCGGGAGTTATTCCCTGACTGGAGTTGGAAGCTCCATTTCCCAAAAATGGGAGGTAGAGACAGTTGGGCACTGACTTTAGCCACTGATTACTAAATTTGACTGACTAAAGTATAATGCTAAGAACAGCTAAAGTTTGAACCTGTCCAAGTCAGAAAGAAACCGGTAGCCTCTATTTTAATTTCATACCTGGCATGAGGGAAAGTGGGGCTGATTGAAAATCACATTGATGGTAGGAACAGCTTCTTTCCACCCAGGTCAGATTGCGGCCCTAGCCCAGGCTCTAGCCCCACTATGGCAGGGAGGAAGCTAGGGGACCTGCACCAGCCTCTCGGGGCAACCGCAGGTGCTTTTGGCTCACATGGACTAGACTGATGGTACCTGTGGCTCCATCCCTGCCCCCCAATAGCATAGGAGGGGTAGGGTTTCTCCAGTCAATGGGCAACTGCAGGTGTTTTCCATCCACACAGACTGGACTGTTGGACACCTGTGGCTCCATCCCCACCCCTTGATAGGAGGGGGGCGGTATTTCCCCAGTCTCTCTGGGCAACTGCAGGTGCTTTTGGCCCACACAGACTAGATTATTGGGCATTCCTGTGGTTCCACCCCTGCCCCTGAAAGGGCAGAATGGACAGTTCTCCCTCAGCCTTTAAGCACTGCAAGTGCTTTGGGTCTGCACAACTAAATGGGTGGGCACTCCTGAGATTCCATCCCCACTCCTGGCAGGGTAGGAGGGTGGCTGGTGCTTTGTCAGGCTACCTGGGCAGCAACTGCAGGCAGTTTTGGCCCACATGGCTTAGTTTCTGCCCACACCTGTGTCTCCACCCCTGCCCCAGGCAGGGGAGGAAGGTGGATGAAGCTCTATCAGTCTGTCAGGCAACTACAGATGGTCTTGGGCTGCACAGCTTTATTTACTGCACATGGCTGCAGCTCTGTCCCTACCCTTGGCAGGGGAGAAAGGTGGAAGAAGCCTCATTGGTTCCTGGAGCAATGTGGGCAGCTTCAGCCTTCATGGCTTACAGTACCAACTGCATCCTCAGCTCCTACTACACAATGAGCAAGGGAGAAAGAAACAAAAAGGCTGAAAAAAATTCAGATTGGCTAAACATGAGCCACTATAAAGTTCCAAATTAAGTTGAACCAAGTATCAAAGGAGGCTATAGCACAAAGCCAATCAAATAGAAAGCCCTAAAGAGAGAAATGCACCCAGAATAAGTACATCTAATAAACTAGATGCCAAGACACCAACAAAAAATTACAATCCATACCAAGTAACAAGAATCAAACTAAGTCTCCAGATGACATACAGGAGTTGAGACAACTAATCATAGATGTTCAAACAAATCTCCTTAATTATTTCAATAAGATGGTTAAAGAGATTAAGGATATTAAGAAGACACTAGATGAGTACAAAAAAGAATTTGAAAGTATGCATAGAAAAATAGCAGATCTTATGGGAATGAAAGGCACAATGAATGAAATAAAAAATACACAAGGCATATGACAGCAGATTTGAAGAGGCAGAAGAAAAGATCAGTGAGCTTGAAGACATGGCTTCCAAAAGCGAACACACAAAAGAAGAGATAAAGAAAAGAATGAACAAGGTCTCAGGGAACTAAGTGGCAAGAAATGTGCAAACATATGTGTCATGGGTGCCCCAGAAGGAGAAGAGAAGGACAAAGGGGCAAAAGGAATATTTGAAGAAATAATGGTAGAAAATTTCCCTACACTATTGAAGGACATAGATATCCATATCCTAGAAACAATGTACTCCCATCCAAATAAATCTGAACAGATCTACTTTGAGACACACACTAATCAGAATGTCAAATGCCATTAGATAAAGAGAAAATCCTGAGAGAGGCAAGAAAAAAGCAATGCATCACATACAAGGGATGCCCAATAAGATTAAGTGCCATTTTCTCATCAGAAACCATGGAGGCAAGAAGGCAGTGGTATGATATATTTAAGATACTGCAAGAGAAAAACTGCCAGCCAAGAATCTTATGTCTGGCAAGATCGTCTTTCAAAATTAAGGATGATTTTAGAATATTCACAAACAGAAACTGAGAACGTTTATAACCAAGAGACTGGCTTTGCAGAAAATACTAAATGGAGTGATACAGCCTGAAAAGAAAAGAGAGGAGAGACTTGGAAGAAAGCCTAGAAATGAAGATTACATCAGTAAAAGTAACTTAAAAGTGTAGAAAGAGTGGTGAAAATAAGATATGATAGATAAACCCAAAGGTCAAAATTTGATGAAGTAAGAACTGCCTTTACAGTAATAACACTGAATGTTAATGGATTAAACTCCCCAATCAAAAGACACAGACTGGCAGAATAGATAAGAAAATATGAAACATCTCTATGCTGTCTAGAAGAGATTCACCTTAGACCCAAGGATAACAACAGAATAAAAGTGAAAGGCTGGAACATGCTTGCAGTAACAAAACAAACCACCACCACCACCAACAAAAAAACCTGGAGAAGCAGTACTTATATCAGATGAAATAGATTTTAAAAGCAAAGCTGTTATTAGAGACAAGAAGGGACATTATTTTTAAAGCAGTTTTATTGAGATGTATTCACATACCCTAAAATCCATCAAGACATTATATATTAGTTAAAGGGTCAAGATGGCAGATTAGAAAGACATGAAACTCTTCTCACCCAGACAAATAGCTAGAAGACAGGCAGAAATGGCCTGGAAAAAAATGTTCTAGGGTTTAGGACACCAAGGGAAGACTGGACACCACCCAGAGGAGAGAGAGGCACAGGAAAAAAATCTCAATGGAAAGGCCATGAATAGAAGCTGGATCCGCAACTGCTGCTGGCACCTATTCTATGAGCAGACAATTTTGAATTCTCTGGCCTCGGGTTGGTGGATACAGAAGGAAGGGGCCATAGGGATCCACTTCCCCAGGAAATGGGAGAGAGAGGGATGCAGTCTAAGGTTGATTCAGCTTTTGGCCAACAAATTTGCTGTGCTGTGTCCCATGAGCCCTTCTTGAAAGCCAGGAGAGGCTGTGCCATTGTTTGCCCTGGGATCCACCATGGGACTAAAAAGATCTGACCCTGTCAATCATCCAACCTACTGACCAGGACTAGTTGTTGAGGACACAAAGAGAAGTGAAATTATTTCCTACCTGGGCAAAAAGGGAGGGGGCTGTTGGCAAAGGTTGGAGACAGCCTCTGAGAAAGTTTCAATTGCAAGACTCCAAATAGCCTCAAGGCAGTATTTTCTGCAACACTGTTGCCCACACACTCTGACCATGCTTTGAATTGCAGGGCTGCCCAAGAGTGTCATCTGCTGGCAGATCAAGGAAGTGCTTATGAGGATATTGAAAGTAAACAAGAGAGACTTTTTCTAGCCTTTACAGTCTCCCTCCCCAAGACCCTTGGAAGTGGGTCTGCAACCCATTACTGGGTCCTTGGCTCAGATTTGAGCAACTAACAAGGATAAGCTTAAAGACCTAAAACAGAGTGAACAAAGAATCAAAGTAACACACAACATCCTGCCACTTAATTCCTACCAAAGAGAGAGAAATTGAGCATCTGAGTAAACTCATCATTATAATCAGATGTCTAGACATCAGCAAAAAGTTACAAGCCATGCTAAGAAAATAGAATTAATGGCCCAAGCAAAGGAATATATCAAAGACTCAGATGAGACACAGGATTTGAGAAAACTAATCGATAAGATTCGTACAGATTTCCAAAATCAAATTAATGAGTTGAAAGACAACATGGCTAAAGAGATAAAGGACATCAAGAAGACACTGAGTGAGCACAAAGAAGAATTTGAAAACCTGAATAGAAATATAACAGAGCTCATGGGAATGAAAGAAAAGATAGGTGAGATAAAAATCACATTAGAGGCATACAACAGCAGACTTGAAATGATAGAAGAAAGAATAAGTGATCCAGAAGACAAAACAGCTGAAATTGAAGAGAGAAAAGAACAGAGAAAAAAGAATGGAAAAAATTGAGAAGGGTATCAGGGAGTTGAATGATAACATGACAAGCAACAACATACATGTCATGGGAGTTCCAGAAAGAGAAACGAAGGGAGAAGGGACAGAAAGAGTATTTGAGGAAATAATGGCTGAAATAAATTTACATGTCCAAGGTGCCCAGCATATCCCAATCAGAATAAATCCAAATAGCCTTACTCCAAGACACACACTACTCAGAATGTCAAATATCAAAGATATAGAGAAAATTCTGAGAGCAGCAAGGGAGAAACAAACCATGACATACAAGGGGTGCCCCATGAGACTTAATGCATATTTCTCATCAGAAACCATGTAGGCAAGCAGACAGTGGTACGATATAATTAGGATACTGTATTAGTCAGTCAAAAGGGGTGCTGATGCAAAGTGCCAGAAATCTGTTGGCTTTTATAAAGCATATTTATTTAGGGTGAAAGCTTACAGTTACAAGGCTCTAAAGAGTCCAACTCAAAGTTACTTCCTCACCAAACTCTGTTGCCATATGTTGAAGCAAGATGGCTGCTGGTCTCTGTGAGGTTTCAGCCTTCCTCTTCCTCCTAAGACTCCATGGTCCCAGCTCCTTTTGATCTCAGCTGTAGGCTAGCATAAGGCTCATCCCTCTCCCCAGGGGCTCATTTCTTCCCAGGCTTTCTCAGCTGTTCAGGGCTCTGGTCTCTTCAGCTGCAAACTATCAGGTGAATGGTTTGGATTCACCTGATCCACCCAGGGCTCCAGCATCTAAAACTAAACTCTGTGTTCTCCTTCTCCATGTATTTACTTCTGTGTGAGAGTCTGTTTTATCCCCACCAAGGGGGTGGGGATTCAACCATGCATGCCCTAATGACCTGGTCAAATAAAAGCCCTAATCTTGATTTAATAAAGTAAAAGTGAAACCTCTGAATCAAATACAATCTAATACACCCAGAGGAACAGACCAGTTTACAAACATAATCCAATATCTATTTTTGGAATTCATAAACAATGTCAAACTGCTACAGATACTGAAAAAGGAAATTTGCCAGCTGAGTATTCTTTATCCAGCAAAACTGCCCTTCAAATATGAAGGTGAGTTTAAAATACTCACAAATTAACAGAAACTAAGAGAGTTCATAAAGAATCTACCTTTGCATAAGTATTAAAGGGAAACTTACAGCCCAAAAGAAAAAGAGAGAGGCTTGGAGGAGTGTGTAGAAGGCAAGAATCACAGAAAGTATAGCCAAAAGAGTAAAAAGACAAGGTAAAATAAGATATGACATATGAAAACCAAAGAATAAAATTGTAGAAGTAAATAATGCATTTACTGTAATATCATTGAATGTGAACAGATTAAACTTGCCAATCAAAAGACATATGCTGACAGAATGGATAAAAAACATGAACCACCCATATGCTGCTTATGAGAGACTCACCTCAGAACTGAGGATATAAACTGGCTGAAAGTGAAAAGTTGGAAACAGATACTCCACACAAATAGTAACCAAAAAAGAACAGGGGTAGCTATATTAATATTGGACAAAACAGACTTTAAATTCAAAAAAGTTATAAGAGATAACAAAGGCCATTATATATTAATAAAAAAGGACAATCCACCAGGAAGAACTAGTCATAAATATCTATGCACCTAATCAAGGTGGCCCAAAATACATGAGGCAAACTCTGGCAAAACTGAAGGGAGAAATAGACATATCTACAATAATAGTTGGAGTCTTCAACACAGCACTCACATCATTAGACAGAACAACTAGACAGAAGATCAAAAAGGTAACAGAGAAATTGAACAATATAAACAAGCTAGACTTAACATACCTATACAAAACTTTATATCCCAAATCAGTGGGTTATACATTCTTCTCAAGTATTCATGGATCTTTCTCCAGGATAAACCACATTTTAGGTCACAAGGCAGGTCTCAATAAATATAATAAGATTGAAATTATACAAAGCACCTTCCCAGATCATAGTGAAATGCAACTGGAAATCAATAATAGATGGGAAAAGGGGAAATTCGCAAATGTGTGGAGGTTAAACAACATACTCCTAAACAATAAGTCAAAGAAGAAATTTTAAATGAAATTAGTAAATATATTGAGACAAATGAAAATGAGAACACAACTAATCAAAACATATGGGATATAGCAAAGGCAGTGCTGAGAGGGAAATTTATAGCCCTAATTGACTATATTAAAAAAGAAGACAAGACTAAAATGAAAGAGTTAACTGAACAACTGGAGAAACTAGAAAAAGAACAGCAAATCATTCCCAAAACAAGCAGAAGGATATAAGAAAGATTATAGCAGAAATATATGAAATTGAGAATCACCACAAAAAAAATAAAGAAAATCAACAAAACCAGAAGCTGGTTCTTTCAGAAGATCAATAATGTTGCAAAACCTTAGCTAGATAAAAAGAGAAGATGCAAATCAATAAAATCAGAAATGAAAGGGGCAAAATTGTGACTGATCCCACAGAAAAAAAAAAGGATCATAAGAGGATATTACAAGGGGAGTGGATATGACTTAAGTGGTTGCATGCCTGCTTCCCACATG
>JAQZBX010011251.1:0-43053 GCA_029593785.1 Cabassous unicinctus | reverse complement strand
TGGGATGGTGACCACTTACTTAAAATAAAAGTTTTGAAGGCAGAGAGTTGGACAAGAGGCAGCAGTAATTTCTTTCTTTCTCATGAGAAGGGGCACACACCCAGGTTAATGGAAGCCGGCAAGTGCACGTGATCAGTGTAAGAACAAAGATTATATAGTTCCCCTGAAGCAATGTCCCATTTCCCTCCTTCCCCAACCTTCCGCATCTCCCACTGGCTGGGAGTTGTGGGCTTATAATCTTCAGTGCAAAAACTACCCATATCCTAAGGCAAAAAGTGTAAGGGTAAGTTCTCAGTGTCTGAGTTCATCCCCTTTATGACAGGGGATTTTGGGGAAGTGACTAGAACAAGAATGTGGGAGGGTTAGATCAGTGGGAAAAGGAAATTCAGTTTGAGAAGAGGCCACTGTTTGTTCTATTTCTCTCATCAAGGATCTAGTTCAGATCAAGGATAGATCACCCTGGCTTCTCTCAGTGTGTGGTGGTCAAGTTCTCCTTCCTCTGTGGACCCCACAGTGCTAGGAGACAAAGATTCTTCTCTCTAGGACAGTGAGGTTCTGCATAAGAAGCTCCCATGTCTATTCCCAGGGGGTTTTGCATTTTGAGTCTTTGTTGTTTGTCAGTATTCCGCTTAATTGGAAACAGCAGGATTCCTTACACTTGGAGGAAGGGATTCCCTGCCAGGCACCTTTTCTACCAGCACAGGGACCCAGGCTGCAGCAGCCCTGCCAAGTGATAGCCAGGGAACATTTTATTTAATATCAAAAGGAACAAACACCACAATCAAGTTGCTTTTATTGCAGGTATGCAAGGGTGGTTCAACACAAGAAAATCAATTAGTGTGGTGGGAATGTAGTATGGTGTAGCCACTGTGGAGGACTGTTTGTTAGTTCCTAAGGAAGTTGAATACAGCTTTATTTAGACTTGTCATGTGACCTGGTAATGTCATTACTAGGTATTTACCCAGAAGAACTGAGAGCTGTGACATAAACAGACATCTGCACAATGATGTTCCTAGTGGCTTTAATCAGGATTGCCAAAAGATGGAAACCACCCATGTGTCTATCAACTGATGAATGGATAAACAAACTGTGGTGTATACACACAATGGAACATTATGCAGCTGTTAAAAGAAATGAAGTTGTGAAGCATATGACAATATGGATGAACCTGGAGGAAATTATGTTGATTGACACAAGCCAGACACAAATGAACAAATACTGTATTATTATGCTGATATGAACTAAATATATAAAATAAAGTCATGGAGTTAGTATTTGGAATATAGGTCACCAGAAAATAGAATGAGGGTAGAGAATGGAAACCTGAGGAATAATCTGTGAAGAATTGGTAAAAAGGTGATCTGTAAATCTTTGGAAATGAATAGAAATGGTAAAAGCACATTATATAGTTCATAAGTAGCAGAGCTGTTATATGGGAATGACAGTGGTTGAAAGGTAAGTCTAAGGTCATGAATATTACTAGAAGGAAAGCTAAACAATATAACATGGTACTGTATACATAGTGAAACTCATAAAATATGAATATGGGTGACATTGCATATGTCAGACTTTTTATGAAATACAAATAAACTAGAGAGATAGAAAGAGAATCACAGCTATGTATAGCAGGGGAAACAGAGAGATTGAGAGGTAATGAGTTTTATTGTTTGTTGATTATTACTATCATTGGAATAATGAAAATGCTCTGAAAATGATTGACTCAATGAATACACAACTATGAGATTATACCAAATACCACTGATTGAACTCTTTCAATAAATTTATGCTTTATTAATATGTATCAATAAAATTGATTTGTTTAATGATATTATGTTACATGAAAGAAACCATACACAAAGTAGTACATATTGTATGGTTTCATTTATATAAAATTTAAATGTAACTAAATCTAGAGAAACAGAAATAGATTATTGGTTTCATAGGGCCTGGGAAGATAACGGGATTGAGAGGTGACACTAAGGAATATAGGGTTTTTCTTTTTGTAGTAATGTAAATGTTCTAAAATTGATCGTGGTGATGAATGCACAACTCTGTGATCTTATTAAAAGCCATTGGATGTGTACTTTGGATGGACTGCATGGTATGTAAGTATATCTCAATAAAACAGATTTTTAGAAAAGGAGCATCAAGCTGAGCAAGCAAGGGTGGCATGATTTAAAATGTTGCATTGTTTCAACCACTGCCTGCTCCCAGGTGGGCCAGACAGGAGGGGAGCTGCTGGGATCCCTAAGTCTAAGCAGGGTCTTGAAGGGGAAAAAAACAAGTCTGTGTGGAATTTAAAAATCAGAGAATGTCATATGCTCTTACCTGAAATGCCATCCGATCTATGATAAATTATTTTCAAAAGTCACTCTTCAGCCAAAACATAATATCATTTATTCAAACAAAAAAATGGAACAAATGTTTGTATATGATGGCAACATTTCTGGAGTCACACTTGACTCTTAATGATTTTACTTTGGGGAGTGCCCTGGGGAGGAGAACAGCAGCATTGCCAGTGTGATGTCTCTATGGAGGAGCGTGTCACATGATGTTGCATTATTTTGAGATTTTTCAATGCACTCATTTTTCTAACTGGGTTAATGATATCTAAAACAGTCACTTAAATATAATTAGTTCATATCTTTAAATAAAAGAAAAAGGTTTGTAAAATTTAATTTTGCATTTTAAGTGTACCGTTATTTGAATTTTCTTATCTTTGTAAGCCATGTGCATTTTCTATTTTTTTAATATATGCATTTTTAAACATCTATTGTGTTAAGCACACAGAAGGTTTTTTATGAAAATTTATTCATCATCAGAAAGAAAGTACATTAGAGAAAACTGCTTTAGCCCATGTTTTTTTGTTTGTTTTATCCAACCTTGATGAAGCCAAAAATTTGAGAGTGAATTTTGGTTTCCATTTTCCTCCCACTTTAAGAGGCAGGAATTTACCACTCACACCCTGAAGGCAGCTCCACTACACACAGGAGGCCTGGGTTGGCTGTGAGCCCTGGGCTTGGCCCATGGCAGGAAAGCGTTCCCGGGTAATCCCAGGTTTCTTGTTTCAATCTGTGCCACATTTTGTTGTTTCCCTTGCACACAAGAAAGGAACCCCTACTTTGTCAGGTTCCAGAATGGGGGCACTTAGTCACAGACTCTGAGTGATAAAACTGGAAATTGGGACCCACCAATGCCAGGTCCTCAACCCTGTGCTTAGCCTGAGCCTATCTCTACAAATCTGCAGCTGCTTTCTCAGTCTCTCAACAAAAAGAGGTTTAGAACTTTGGCCTGTGGCTCAGGCTTTTTGCTTCACTTACTTGTTTTCTCAGCCACTGTGAGGAACTAAAGCTGCTGCCACTGCTATGATATGTAGCACAGTAATAATCGGCCTCATCCTCAATCTGCAACCCAGAGATGAGCAAAAGGACAGCATTGAAGGAGGCATCTTTGGATTCACAGAAGTGGCTGGGGACCCTGGAACCCTGATGCTTAATTGAGTCCGTCTGGTAATACAGGAGATACCTGGGAGGGCTGCTTGATTTCTGCTGGAACCAGTATATCCTGAATCCTTCAACACTGAGTCCACTGCTCAGGGTGCAGGGGAGTCTCAAAGATGTTCCCAGGGATGCAGAGAGGGAGGGCAGCTGAGTCAGCACAGACTGGGAGAGGGAACCTGCAAACAAAGATACTCATGGATGCTGGGCAGGGGCACAGGTGAAGTTTCTAAGGGTCTGAGCCAGAGGGCATGACATAGGTTTAGCTCTTGCCTCAGAACTCCAAGGCCTGTCCCTACCTGAGCAGAGAGAGAGAAGCACAAGGAGGAGAGGAGTCCAGGCCACGGTGGACACAGCCCCTGAGCCCCACAGTGGAGCTGGGCTGCCCCAGGCCTCCTTTTCTCTCCTACCAAATGCCAGAGGAGGGGCTGATCATACAAATTTGCTTCCATCCACTGACTGCCCAGCCCTCCCTAAGCCCTGATGCTGGAGCTTAGCTCACACTAGATCCAGGAGGATGAAAGTTTGTTTGTCCCTTGGGAGAACCGTGGGAGGAGGCAGCTGTTGAGATAGCACAAAGGTCCTTGCTCAGGGGACTCTGCCAAGCCAGAGAGGCTCAGCTTCTGAGTCCCCATCAGTGAGCACAAGGCCCAGACCCCAGGCCTGGCTTCATTGTGTGTATGGTCTTTCCTGAGCCCCAGTGCAGGAACTGCAGTCAGTCCCACAGCTCCACCTGCTGGTCACTAGACTGAAGGCCTGGGAGCCGGGCTGCTCATTTCCCCCTTACCGGGTCACTCTGTATGTCTGAACAAGGATGGCCTGTCTCTGACCTTTTGCTCGTATGGAACATTGAGCTTGACTACTAACAGTTTCTCACTCTCAGGTCTGTTGCAGTTGCAAGATGTGCACAAACTACAACCTAAGGTATTAACATCTCCAGAGATGATTCTAGGAAAAACTAATAAACACATTTTTCATCAGATCAGTGCATCAGAGGAGGGGTCTGCTGGGCTGATTTGAAGGCAGTGGAGAACTCTTCATGGAAGCCGTATGAAGGAGAATATTCCATGAAGGAAAATTGTTCAGTAATCTTTTCAAGATGTGAAAAATGAGGAAGATGAGGAAAAGGAAATGTGAGTGTGGAGTCGGTAGGATGAGGAGGGGAAACAAACCAAGTTCACATGCAATCCATGCTATCTTTTTTGCCTTTCAGCAAAATCAGCTTTGCTGAGGAACTCACAGGGTTGGCTGCTATTGAGTATGAATGTGGAGATGGAGACAAGGGCTGTCTGGTCAAAAAAGAGCAGGCAAGTGAAGGATGTCCTGAGAACCTCTCCATCACAATGGTGACAGGAATCCTATTTCATATTAGCCTTAAGTTTGCTCAGCCATGCTCTCCAATGGCTTCTAATTTGGAGAAAAGTGCTCTACTCCCTTTAATATGGAATGTTCATTCACATTGTATGCTTTATGAAGATTGTCTCTAGATTTGTTCAACATCAGCCTTGCAGGGTTGAGGTTTGCCTCCCAATCCACAGGTCAAGAAGGGCCTCCCCTCTTTCTTACTGAGTGTGAGAAATAGTGTGGAGTTGACTTGAACTTCCCCAATTCAGGTCTCCTGGGGAAAGAATGAATTAGCCTGTCTCATTTTACCAGGGCTGCTTTTAACGAATATCATTGACAAGTTGGCTTAAACATGGGAATTGGCTGTCTCACAGTTTGGGAAATTAGAAGTCCAAAGGCAAGGTTTTGACAGGACCATGCTTTCTCTGAAGCTGGTGGCATCTTGCTAGCAATCCATAATTCAACCCCTGCTTCTGTCACCTGGCCATCTGTCTCCTAGGCCTGGCCTTGTCTAAATTTCCTCTACTTATAAGGACTCCACTCATACTGGATTAAGATGTCCCTTGATTCAGCTTGGCCTCCCCTTCACTAATAGGATCTTTTGATGATCAATTATAGATGATTTCACATCCACAGGAATGGAATTTAAGACAAGAACATAACTTATGGGGGATCTAACTCAATCCGAATTTAGGGCAGTGGCATTTTGCACTCACTTCCTTGCAAGGAGGTACTATTCTGACCTACTTTTCTATCGCAGTGGGACCTAAGGAGGCCTGTCTGATAATTGTTCAATTCCTGTTGTTCCTCAGCCTATGTAGTGCCCTGCCCAGGTCCCATTCAGCTCATGGCACTTTTCCTTAAGCTGTGGATCTTGAGAATTTGTTTATGTATGTAGAATTCAAACAAACAAAACACCTAAAATAATTGCAATGCAGAGCTCGCTTGGGAAGAGTAAGAGTGGGGAGCATTAAACGTTTCTTGTGTTCCTTGCACTTATTTTCTAATTTCATAATTAAATTATAAACAACTGTTTCATTATATTTTTGAAAGGAATATCCTTTGCAAAGCTTTCATAAGTGAATATATTCAAGTAAGAAAATTTATGTTTTTAATATTATAGTATAACTTTTCCTTTTAGATAAAAAGCACAGGAAAGCTTTGGAGTTTTACATTGAAAATTGTTATTAAAGTGAAAAAGGAGCCTGTCCATTTTTAAGGTTAAAATGTCATGAGTGGACTGTGTAGAGGGTAGGGATGGAGGGGGCAGGGTTACCACTTCCACACTGGTTCCTTCAGAGCTCCTGCTCCTCACCTGGCCCAGGAATGTAGGCCTCTCCCTTTCCTTCTTGGTTTCCTACAGCCCACCATTTCCTCTTCATCAGTTTCACTGTTCAGAGCACAGTCATGTGAAGGGTGAGCAGCCAAGAAACCAGGTTCGGTCCCCTTGGATGGACAATTATAGACACTGTACAATAGAGATGCAGCCCTAAGCAGAAACTAGCAACAGGACTACAGTGCTCTCTGGCTTTGGCTTTTGGTGATTTATGGGGACAAGTTTGCCTCTCCAGGGCCTGAGATGCCTTCTGGATCCTGCACTGTATCCCAATGCAACCAGACCTCAATCCATCTCTGTGCCTCCTCAGTGATTCCAGATCCCTTGTTTGTGCTGCAGATCCTACCACCGATGGTGGCAAAGACCTTGAGGTAAGGCCTTGGTCTGAGCAACAGTGAAGCCAGAAATCACATGGTTTTGGAGATGCCTCAGTTCTCATCCCCTTCTACTCCTTCCTGAATGACAGTTTAGTTTTTAGTTCAATAGAAGATTTAGTTGAGTTTTAGAAATATTTTTTGTATGTAATGTTAGATATTATTAAATTAAAGACTATCTACCCTCTACTAGTTGCTTTTGTTAATAATTATCAACAAAATAAGCACATCTATTGAAAAGCATCTTAAAAGGTAGAGCTAAGGAATTCTTAAATTTGGTCTCCCTAAGAGTTCTCACCAAGGTCACTCCTCTCTCACGGAATTCTCTTTAATTGTTAGTTGGACAAAGACGTCCCAAATTTAGTCATTAACATCTGTCCTCATGTCAATATTTTCTAGACATTTCATTTACTGAAATGTTTTCATTCATTTGGAAGGGATTGTAGATACCTAGCAGGTTAACATGGGTCAATGACTTTTTTACTTACATTTTGGGTTTGCTTGTATAAAACCATGATTCCCATTTATTTCCATAAGTGTATGACCCCATTTTCTTCTGGAACAGTGTAATTTCCCTGAAAGAATTGATAAACCCCTAATGTTCTTTCCATAATGCGACTTCTATGCTCTATTGCACAAAGGATTTTATTTTTTCTTTAATCCCTAGTATTTTTACTAGAATACACCTTGCCATTAGTCTTTTTAAGTGAATGTGCAGTGTACACTTTTAATATATAGCTGCAAAATTTTTTCTTTCCTGAATAAAAGTAATAATTTTTAATATTTGTTCCTTTTCTTTGCTTTGGTTTTGTCATTTAGGCACTCCTGTTATTAATGTATTGGACCTTCTATGTTGGTCTTCAAATTTTGGTATTTTTTCTCAATTTTTTTTTACATTCTCTATTTAAGTTCCTTTCGGCACTTTCCTTCTTTTCACCTTCTCTTTCTATTTAAGCATTAAGCTTTCACAGTGTTTCTTCTAGTTTACAATTCAATTATGAAGTGTTTTTTTTTAAATTATTTTAAGTTCTCTACCTTCAACTTTTGAGTTACCATATTTATGATGTCCTCTCATTTACTATTTCATTTTCTTAATGCCTTTTACCTTACTTAGCAATACAAAGAGACATTGACTGCCTTCTTAGAGGAAAATGAAGACATGGACATTCTTCCATAAAATTATAGCATGTGAGGTCTAGAAAATGGACCTTGGAGATCTTAGGCTAAACTGTCAGGGTATAGTAGAAGTGAATGAGGCCCAAAGAAAGGAGGGTGTGATGAGGGCAGAAGTAGTGCCAGGATCAGGTCATGTTATGACATGAAAAATAGGGGCTCAAGCTCTCTCCTCAACCCTAACTTTCTCCTTTCCTTTTGCAAGGCCACCTTATCATAGTTACTGCCATGGTACATTCTGAAGCATTTTTAATGGGTTCAGAAGATTCAGATGTAGGGAATGGCAATTTGTGTGTAATTTATTTCCTTTCTGCCTATTTTTAAAAGCTCTCTGTTTCTTATTTGTAAGCATTTCTTTGTAGTGCTTCCCTTTCCCCCTCTTTTTATAATTCTTATCTTGAAGGACCTGGTCTCTTCCAGGAAGGTGATGTCATGGGAATAAAAATGTTTTTTAACAAATTTCTCCCCCCTTCCTCACCTACTATATTTTAACATTGCATGGGTTTCCAAACCCTCTATGCACCATGTATCAACTCATGTAATGCTGAATGGCCCAGGCAAGAAGCTGTGCTGGAAGTCAGAAGCCTTGGCCCACATTGTGAAGCGGGCCCCTATGAAGTTGGTTCTGGGCTGTGCTCTCCCCTCACAGGTGTGCTCCTGCACAAATGGCTCTGGAAATGCATGTGTGTTCTCTTCCCTGCAGCTGTCTACAGTCTTTGAGGAAGAGTCATCCTTTAGCATAAATTATCTTTTCCCAGAACACATGGAAGATATCCTAGATATAAAAAGAGAGGAATAAGAGGAAGAGGAAATGTGACTGTGGAGTGGGTCAGATGAGAAGGGGAAGGGAAACAAGTTGACATGCACTCCATTGATTATTAACTTTCTCATTGACAATCCAGGAAATTGAGCATTCTTGAAGAGCTTACTGGAGTGGCTGCAATTGTGTATGAAGATGAGGTGGCAATAAGAATTGGATGGTGAAAAGAAGCTCAGGAAATTGAAGGATTCCTGAGAACCTCAGCCCAGGGACTAGAAACCAATGCCACATTAGACTTAAGGTTGCTCAGCTTTGCATTTCCAAGGCTCCTTAATTTGGAGGAGAGGGCTCTAGCCCTGTTCAGGACCAATGCTTGCCCTCCGAATCCACAAAAGGTCAACCAAGAGCCTTCCCAATTTATTAGTGAGTGTGGTGAACACTGTGGAGTGACCTTGTGTACTACCAATTCAGATCTCATGGAAAGGGGTGAGTTAGCCTGTGTTAGTTTGCCAGCGCCACTGTATCTGGTACCAGTGGCTAGCTGATGTAAACACAAGAATTAATTGTCATACAGTGTAGGAGGTTAGAAGTAAATTCTAGTTTTCAGCATGACCATGATTTCCCTGAAGCTGGTGACAGTTTGCCAGCAATCCATAACTCAAACTATGCCTCCATCATCTGATCATCTGTCCACACCTATCTCCCTTTGTTCCTGCTCATGAATTTGTCTAGACTTCCTCTCTTTATAAGGCCTCCAGGCATATTGGATTAAGGCCACCCTGTAGCAAGTTGACCTCCCCTTCACTAATAAGATCTCTGGTGATCCTATTCACAGATGAGTTAACATCCCTGAGAATGGAGGTGAGGAAGAAACCATGACTTTATGAATGGACCTGATTCAAACCATTATAAGAACAGCAATGCTCTGGAGACCCTGTCATGAAAGCAGGGTAGCTACTGTGGCACTGTTTTCTATCTCAGTGGGATCTGCCTCTCAGGTGCCCAAGCCCTGGGTTCTGAACCTTTGTAGTTCCCTATCCTCATGCCAGATTAGCTCATGCAACTTTTCTCAAGCTGCAGTTCTTTAGAAGTTATTTATATCTCTAGAATCCAAACACAAAACCTGAAGGAAATTTCCTGCTGAGCTCCATTGGTATGAGTGAAGTTGGTAGAAATACATGTTACTAATGTCCCCTCATTTGTAATATTTTAATTAATATAATAACTTTTTATATTTTAAAAAGGATTGTCTTTTGTAATGTTTACTTGGAATACATTAATGTAAGAAAATTTGTTTTTGATATCACTGGGCAGGAAAGCCTTCTCCCAGGACTCTTCTTAGACATGGTTCTGCCTCTTTCTTGAAGGCATCATGGCTGACCTCAGAACCCTTATGAAGCCCAAGATGATCAAAAAGAGGACCAAGAAGTTCATCTAGCACCAGACTGACAGATATGTCAAAATTAAATGTAACTGGTGGAAACCTAGACGCACTGACAACAGGGTGCAGAGAATATTCAAGGGCCAGATCTTGATGCCCAACATTGGTAATAGGAGCAACAAGAAAATGAAGCACATGCTGCCCAGAAGCTTCTGAAAGTTCCTGGTCCACAATATCAAGGAGCTGGAAGTGCTGCTGATGTGCAACATATCTTAGTGTGCTGAGATTGCTCACAACATTTCTTCCAAGAACTGCAAAGCCATCATGGAAAGGGCAGCTCAGCTGACCATTAGATTCACCAATCCCAATGCCCATCTGTGCAGTGAGGAAAATGAATAGACTGCTCATTTTCAAGTTTTATTTGTGTGAAATAAAACCATACAAAGTCAAAAAAAATAAAGTGAAGATGTCATGGTTGTTGGACTCTGTTGAGGGTAAGGGTGGAGGGGGCAGGATTATCACTTCAAAAATCTTTTTCTTCAGATCTCCTGCTTCTCACCTGGCCAAGGTATATGGGACTCTGCCTTTTCTTCCTAGAGGCCTTAAGCCCACTTGTTCCTCTGCATCAGTATCACTCTTCAGGTAACAGTCACTTGAAGGTTGCTCAGTCTAGCAATCAGGTCAAATCCCTTTGGTTGGAATTTATAGACAGTCTTTGTCATAGACAGCACCCTATGCAGAGTGTAGCAATAGGAATTCAGTGCCTCCTGGATCAGACTCTTGGGGATATCAGGGACCAAAGATGACTGCACATGGGTCTGAGTTGCCATCTGGGTCCTGCAACCCAATGCAGGGAAACCTCACCTACATCCATCTCTGTGTCTCCCCAGTGATTCCATATTCTGTATTTGTGTTGAGATACTATAACTGAAAGCTGCAAAGAGCTTGAGCTAGAGGCTTCAGCCTGAGCTTGAAAGGAGCTCAAGATCTTATGGTATTTGGAAACACCTCATTGCTCATCCATTCTACAACATTTAAAATGAGCCAATTCTCTGACAGTTTAGTCTTTAGTTTGAATGATTCAGATTAATTTATAGAAATAGGTTAACCTTTTAATTTTACATATCAATCATTTGTATCTTATTAGTTGTGTATCTTAATATTTATCAAATAAATAAGTATAGATAGATAGATAAGCACCCTAAACAAATTTAGAACTATATAAATTATAATACTTGGTCTTCCTACTGGCTCCCAGCAAGGTCACACCCTTGCTCACATTTAGTGCTTAACATCTCTCCTCCTGTCAATGTGTTTTAGAAAATTCATTTAATGAATTTAATTCACTCACCTGGAAGGGGTCATGGATACAATATTAACTTTGGTCTAGCTGGATATCTTAGATTTCAATGCATTTTTTAAATTTACGTTTCAGGGATTCACATTTTTTTACAAAAATATGTTACCCCATTTTCATCTGGCACAAAATCTTGTTCTCAATAACATTGATGAGATTCTAATGCAGTTTCCGTAATACATGTCTAAAGTCATTTATGTTTTCTTAACCCAGGTAATTTTCGCAGAGTATACCCTGACATTAGTACTTCTGAGTCAGTGCTCAGTATGCAGTTTTAATATGCAACTTCATAGAATTTTATTACAGAAAAAAGGGAATTATAATTTTTAGCATTTGTTTCAAGTCTTTGCTTTGGTTTTCTCATTTAGGCACTCTAGTGTTCACATATTGGACTTCAATACCATTCTTCACCTTTTGACATGTTTTTCTCAAATCTTTAACATCCTCATTTAATTTCTTTTCAGCACTTTGCACTCTTCACCTTCTCTTTCTACTTAGGTATTATATTGTCACTCTTCTTTATAGTTTACATTTCAAGTTTGAAGAGATATTTTTCCATTTTTTCTTATTCTTTTCTGATTTCTGCCTATTCATTTTTTCAGATTTTCAAAAAAGCTTATGAGGTTCTTTCATATATTGTTTCATTTTCTTAATGACTTTTATCTTCTTTTGAGAGCATACATTTCAGTACATAAGGTAAATCACAGTGAAGAGATTTCATTCATTTGTTGTGGTGTTACTCTGTGCTTTCTCCTATGTTACCTTGGTAATATTTGAAAATAACATGCATTTTTCCTATTGTTTTCATATGATTTTTTAAAAAATTATGGACAGAAGTGAGTTTCAAAATACCTTTCCCAAGAACACATATCTGCTTCTCTTTATAGATTTTTAATGAAAATTTTAAGAGTTTGAAAGCTTTCTTCCTGATATTTCCAGGCTCTAAATACAGAAATTCACCCTCATTACCTCTATTGCAACTTTTGTTGTGTATTTTCTTTTTCCATTTGACCATTGAATATTCTTTTTAATGTATACTCCTCTCTTCAAGTGAAAAATCTATTACCACATGGTGAAAATCTAGCCATTCTATATAAATGTCTATATATTTTCAAAATCATTTACCTATAAGGTATGTTCAATTACATGTCTAAAAATGTATTTCATTTGTGAATTATCTTATTTTTGTATATTTATATGTATTTTAATCATACAATCATTAGATTTTAGTTTCTTATACTTATTTTATATTGAAATTTCTTTGTTTTTATAGATTATATTTGATTCATTTGACTTCAGAATTATTAATTTTCCATCTATTTAGTTTTAAATTTATCTATTTTCAAACGTATTTGGTGTTATCAATGGCAGTTCATATTCAGCAAATTTTTAAAAATTTCTATTGCTTTATATTCACAATCACATAGGATAAGTGTCATTTTTATCTGGACTACAATATTACCAACAAATGGTTTTATAACTATCATTAGGCTCATACATCAACTTTCCCCAGAGTAATCTTTATATTTCCCATGGGTACCAAGGATAAGCAGAAGCCAAAGCTGAGCCTGAGCAGGCAGCTGCAGAGCATCCACCCTCCTGGCAGATGAGAGGGGAGTTCTTGTCTCACTTCCCCACAGGCCTTGGCCACTGTGGGAACATGGAGGCTCTCATCATAGGACTGGCAGTGATAAACAGCCTTGTCCTCAGCCTGGAGCCCAGTGATGGTCAGGGATCCTGAGTTGCCAGGCTGGGAACTGGAGAATTGATTGGGCCCCCCAAGGGTCTTTTGCTGTTACCATAGATGAGGAGTTTGGGAGCCATTCCTGGGAACTGTTGGTACCAGTACACATCATAGCCTTCACCAATGTTGGTGCTGCTTCCAGAACAGGAAGTGGTGACCCTCTGGTCTAGACCCCAGACACTGAGGTTGGCTGAGTCAGCCCTGTCTGAACACAGGACCTTGGAATGGGGGAGACACAGAGAAGGTTATTTTGTGTTCTAGAAACAAGAGGAGAAAGCAGGGCTCATGTGGCTCCCCACTGCCTCTCCCCCTAGCCCCACATCTGGCGATGTGTGCAGTGAGCAAGGACGGTGAGCAGGAGAGCAAAGAGGACCATGGTGGAGATTTTCCCTGGGTCCTATCTTCCAGGGCCCCACAGCTGTGGCAAAGCTTCCTCAAACTCTCCCCCAGCCCAGATTCATACTGTGAGTTAAGGGAGGGTCCATTTATGCAAATGAAGTCCCCCATACTGGACCTTGGGTCAAGCCCATAAGACTTAAGATAGCAGGTTTAGGGTGGAGGGGGTGATGCAAAAGACTGTGGAGCCAGAAAGTGGTGGTCCCAGGTGTGAATCAAGGGACGATTTCATGAAATCCCATGATTAATAAATGTCATGAAGATTTGGAGGAAGGCATTAGAATGGAAAGTTGGATAGAAAAGAAGAATTTTCAAGGTGTTAAGAGAGAAAATAAATGTGACTAGTTATAGATTTTATCTCTGGGTCAGGTAGAGAGAAGAGGTCATTGTAAATTTGAGGTTGCTCATTTTGTAAGTCAGTTGAGTGTTACTGCACTTGATTCTCTTATGGACATCAGATAGAAGCTGTGCAGGCATTAGTGGTAAGGATTTGCACTTCTATTTTGAGAAAGTAAGTAACATGAATTTAAGTAGGTGGAGTCATGAAACTTAAGCTCTGAGAGGGTCTGCATATCCCATGAGCAGCTGCACTGTGTTAACATTCAGATGCACAGGCACAAATGGGGGACAAAGAATATATGATGAGTCAAGGGACTAGAATGGACACCTGGGCACCTCCACTCCCTAGGGGGAAGTAGGAGAGGCACAACATCCCATTTGTAATTTGAGGAAAATATTTTGTTTATTTATCCAAGTTGTATGCAATTTTTTTGAAATAAAAATTTGTTAAGCACCTACTGTCATCTGCTTGTTTCCCAGTAATGAAGTAGTCTGAGGAGTTGTTAGAAAACATGACCCCTTTTATGCTCACTCCAATGGTTCTGATCTGAGTGAGGACTGTGAACCATTATGTTTGTATTAGAGAAATTCTTCATTTATAGAAAATCATGCAGAAAATTCAGAGTTCCCATATACCCTTCCTATTAAAAACACCTTGCTTTACCTTGGGACATTTTTTACAATTGGTGAAAGAATATTATCATTGTAGTATTAACTATCTGACATTGTACACAATAGGGTCCCTCTTTGTGTAGCACAATCCTATGTTTTTATTGTTTTTATTTTAGTAACAGGCATATTTCTCAGACAAATGGTCCCCAAGAGACCACCCACCAAATGGGAATTAGAGGGAGCCCCCTACACTGCCCACATCCTTCTCCCATCCCACCCATGCTCTGCTGGGTGACAAGGTCACTGCTGCTCCTCAAGCCTCTCATGCCCCTCCCCCATCATGGCTCTCATCTAACCCAGCTTCCTCTTTCCCTGGCAAGAGCAAAGGCATTAAAAGAGAATTTTCACAAGTTTTCCACCCTCCCTGGACATTTGAGACATTTCAAGGGTGGAGAGGATCAAAATTTTTTTCAACTCCATCATTTAAAGGTTGTTTTATATATCATTCTGTGCTGGTTGTTTTCCTATAGATTTCTGTCCATACTATTTGTTCTATGTATATATAATTTTATTCATCATATAAATTAAAATTTTCAATTGCATTTTTATATGTTTATAGAAAGTATCATGCATTTATCTTCCACTTAAAGAGTAATATAGTCATAAAATACACACTTTTAAATACAAGAAGAGTATTTGAAATGGTGGGTGATGAGGAAGATGAAACATGTCTAAGAAATAGACCAGGACATGTGCAGATGCAGCACTACCTGCTGGTCATCAGAGTTCTCTATGTGGGGGGAGAGGAGATCCTAGAGGGGGTCATCGGAGGATGAAGATGATCATAGAGTTGGTCATCAGAGGATGAAGATGGAAACCCAGATTGCCTGAGGCTTCAGAGCCAAGGAGTGGTGAGCGCAGACTGGGCCAGGAACAGAGGACAGTTGGGGCCTGGGCAGAGGGACAAAAGGGTCTCCCGGGTCACATGTGCTGGACTCTGCCCTCTTATTATCTTCACCCAGATTGAGGGAGATTTTTTGCCCAAATAAAGCCCATTTGCTTTGGGAGACCAGTAAGAGGAATTACTTTACTTGACTCACAAAGAAAAACTGTGTCAAGAGTAGCAGGTCCTCCATATTCAGTAGCACAGGGGACAGAGAAAGCTACGGCCTGAGCTGGTGTTGGTCACAGGCAGGGATAAGGGAGCAATAGGTCAGGCAGGGGAGATGAGGGCAGGTCCTCATCCCCCTTCTCCTTGGGACAGGAGCTCTTAGTCACATTGTGGTGTACCCACCTGTGTGATAGTGATACTAAGCTTTGTCCTCAGGCTGTGGTACAGAGGTGGAAAAGGAGAGCTTTTGGCAAAACCCAGACCCAGAGAATTGGGCTGAACCTGTTAAGTTTGATGACTGCTGTCCTCGGTCACAATCTCAGGGCTCTGCCTGGAGCCTTTGGCATAGGTTTCCCTGGTAACCACTGTTGTTTCTGTTCCTCCTGAGAAGGAGATGCTGAGCTGGGGACCAGGGGTCTTCTCAGGAGCTTTGTGAGCTGGAATTTCTTCATGCAAAAATGGGGGATTCTGCTCGATGATATTCCAAAGACTCATCCCTAAACCCACCCACAGGAGTTCCCATGGGTACTGAGTGTCATCAGCTCTAGGAAAGCCCCATCAGTGGCACTTACTTGCTCAACATCCCTGAAGCAGCCTCTGGGTATTTCCAGAAAAGGTGTAACCTCCAGCACCTTCATCCTTTCAGTCCCTCAAAGAGGTTTGCTGACTCATTTGCCAAATTCCCTCCATGCCTGACCCCCTCTCCCTGACATGACACCTGAAGGTGTAGCTCCCAGTGAGTGAGCCAGGCCTGCTCTGTGCCTGGACTTCCCCTGGGACTGCATCCTCACTCAGCTACTCATACAACAGTGCCTTGACCTGGGAACACAGGGTGCCTCAGCCAGTCCAGGGTGCAGATGACAGGGAGGTAAGGGGAGGCCTATGCTCTGACCTCCAACAAGTGGCTTCTTGAAGTTGAGGGACTGTCCATGTGCTCTTTATAAATTCTGACACATTCAGAATGATGTTCCCACGAGGCATTTGTTAATCCTGCAGGTCCAGGCATTTTAACACATACTATTACATTGCATAGTTCTGAATAATATACAGTATTTTCACATGGAACCAAGCACTGGGCTTTCATGAGTCCAGTTCACAGGTGCATCATTAGACCCCTGGGACTGGTGAGGCCAGGAGAGCTGGCTGCTGTGTCCCATGTCCCTGCTGGCCTGGGGCCCTGTGTGGTCCCTGAGGCTTCTGCTCCACTCTGAGCAGTGATATGCAGCCACAGCCTCAAGTTGGAGCCCAGGAAGACCAAAGAGACCCAGCTGCTCCACTTTGAGCCAGAAAATAGATCCTGGAGCCCCAGGAGTCAGTTGTTATTTCTGTGGGTTGGGAGCTTGTGGACAGAGCCCTGGAGCTGCTGCAGACAAGACCCTTCAGTGCAGACATTATTGCTGTGTCCAGCACAGGTGACTGTGGCATCTGTCTCAGGTCCTTAGAGGGTGTGGTCACTGACCCAGCCCACCTGGCCACTGTTTTGGAGGTCTGTGGCTTCTCAGCAGTCACATCAAAACCCTTCTTACTTGGCTTTTATTTTCCTTATTTTTTCAGACCACAAAGGGAGGAGGCTCATTCAGAGGAGCAGAGAGGGATTTGTAGCTCACTTCCCTCTGGTCCTGGGGCCCTGAGTGAGCACTGGGGCTGTCCTTCCATATCTGGCAGTAACAGGCAGCCTTGTCCTCAGGATGGAGCCCAGAGATGAGCAAATGGGCTGTGTTTGCTGATGTCTCTTTTGATTCAGAGAAGTGACTAGAAAACCCATTTCCCAATTCCTTGTTTGAGTCTGTGTAGAACAGGAGAAACTGGGGAGAGATCCCTGGCCTCTGCTGATACCAGTATATGCTTTTTCCTGCAAGGATGATGCCACTTGTCAAAGTGCAGGTGAGTCTGGTGGAAATTACTGGGGAGGCAGAGAGGGAGGGTGATTGTGTCAGCACAGGCTGGGAGAGGGGACCTGCAAGACAGACACTCATGGACAGATACCTGGTTGAGGCCCTTAGATGTGAGCCAACCCTGGAGTCCTGTCCCTACATGTGCAGTGGGAGAGGAACATGAGGAGGAGAGGAGTCCAGGCCATGGTGGACACGGCCCCTGAGGCCTCAGATCTAGAGCTGGGCTGCTCCAGGCCTCTTATCTTTCCATACTGGACTCATGGAGGAGCGGTTAGTCAGGGAAATATGTCCTTCCACTTGGGCCCCCATCTCATTCTTCAGTTGGGGCCTCTAGACAGAAGCATCTAAAGGGCAGGGATGCTCTGAGGCTGTTTTTTGGGGGAAGCCTGTGTCAAAGTAGCTGCTGATGGACCATCCACAAGGCTGATGGCAGGAGGCTCTTCCAGAGACCACAGCTGTTGATTCCCCATTAGGGAGCTCAGGGCCAACCAGGCTTAAGTCAGTGGGACACCCACTCATTTGGAAGCTCCCTCTATAGGAGGCCCTCACACAGTGCCCACAGGGCCCCTGCTGGTCTCATGAAAAGCTTCAGTTTCCACAGTCATTTTCTTTCATCCATTTCATCATTTCATAATTTCTCACATTGATAAAGACACCTGGGTGTCAAGCCCTGGACATGGACCCACTATTGCTAATATTAGTCTATGTACTGTCTATATGACCAGTTTAAGAGAGAAAAGCCAACAAGAAATAAATCATACATGGAACAGAGAAAAGGCTTTAAGCAAAATTGTGGCCTGGAGAAACTCCTAATATTTGGGGCCTTTAAAGAAGCTTTCTCAGAGAGGGCACTGATGCACTGGGGATGAGTGGATGTGGAGCCCTCCTGGGAGAGATGGAGTGAGTGGCCATTATGGAAGGGAAAAGGTTTCAGAAGGTTCAAATTCATGAAAGGTCAAGGCAGGTTCCAAGGATGGCAAAGCCTTTGAGGTGATGTTGTGTTTGAGAGATGATGAGGGTGCAAAAGAAGTAGGGATACAAGAGAGATGGGATACAAGAAGGAAGTAGGAGGGGCAGCAAAAGGGAGAAAGGACTGATCATTGGCTTGAACAATCCATGCCAAGACCATGGCATAATAGGTCTGTTTCTGGGCTGTTAATTACATTTCTGTTTCTGCAACACCCTAACACTGTTTAATTTATTTTGCTTTAAAATATATTTCAATATCCATGGTGTATGTCCCAATTGTTTTTCATTAATTTGCAAAATATGCCAGGATATTCCTGGACTTGGCAATTTCCATATAGACATTTGACAATGTCAATGCTTCCCAAGACACAGATTTGTAAGTTTTCAATTACATTAAATATATTAATAAATTAAATTAGCATAATATTAATTTATTCCTTATTAAGTCACCATACATATAAACCTGGGATTGTTTAATACCTGTTTGTAGAATTTTATCTTATCCTAAAATATTCTGAAGCCTGTTTTTGTCAGGTCATTGCTTCAACTCTGCGTGTGTGTTGTGTCTGCAGGGAGGAGGGCTGCAATCAAGTCTCCATCCAAGTCCTAGTTCCCAGGGGAGGGGCCTCTGCTGAGGCATCAGAAGCCACAAGCTGGGCCCAGTGTTTGTCTCCAGTGGTGACCAAGTGATGGACATGCTCAGAAGAGAGCCTCTTGAACAGACCTGCATCTCACATTTCACAGCCTGGAGCCCTGGGTAAGTCCTGAGTGAGCCCTGGGCGAGCCTGGCAGTGGCAGAATCCACTACCAGCTGCTTGTAGTTTAGATCCTGACACGGGTGGGTTGCCTCATTCAGGCCATTTCACGGTATCTGAGAGGAGCTTGTTGCTGATCAAGGATTTCCTGCCTGTGTGTAGGGGTGAGGACTGATTTCAGCCATGTGTCCATCTAAAGTCTGCCTTCCATGGGAGAGCCTCACACCCTTGGCTGCACAAAATTTGATAACCATAGCACAGCACAAGAAAGAGGTCCAGCATCCTTAGTAAAAAAGACATCAAAGCACATCAAAGTGCAGTGAGATAACACTTGTACATGAAGATGATTATCTTCAAAAAGACAGACAAGAACAAATTCTGTGAGAAGACAGAATGTTCAGAGCCTTTTTCCATGGCTGGTGGGAAGAGAAAATGGGGCAGACACTTTAGAAAATAGTCTGTCAGCTCCTGACACTTTAAACACAGAATTACGATTGACCCAGGAACCCCACTGTTTGGTATCGACCCAACAGGAAAGGAAGTATATGTCCAAAGTAGAATGTATATGCAAATACTCATAGCAGAATTATGCATAATAGCCAAAAAAGGTAAAAAAAACAAACAGCACACCCAAAATGTTCATCAACTAGTGACTGGATAAACAAAATAGGACCTATCCAAACAATGGAGTACCACAAAAGTTGGACTTTTTCTGTTGTGTATGTATATATATGTACACACACAATGGCTTTCATTGTAATGATAACTATTTATCACTAAATGAAGCAAAATATTGTAAGATCTTGCTTATATGAAATACATAGAAGAACAAACATCATAGAGACACCCTGTGCTGGGGTCTGTCACAGGCCCTGAGAGGAGCAACCAGCCACGCAGGCAGGGCCAGGTTTTTGTCTCAGTTCCCCATGTGTCTGGAGCACTGTGATAATAATTGAGCTTGTGTCCCATGATGAACAGTAATAAACAGCCTGTTTATTAGCCTATGCCTGTTGGTACCAGCCTATGCTATGATATCCAACGTTCTGGCTGTTTTTTGTGCAGGTTAGGGTGACCTTCTGATCAGCAGACCCTGACACAGAGGCCTGCTGGGTCAGCCCTGACTGTGCCCAGGACCCTGGAAGAGAGGAGGTGGAGACACAGAGGGTGAGTCTGGGGTTACTGACCACACAATATTGTCCCCCAAAATCCCCTCTTCTGCTTCTTAGTAAAAAAGAAATCAAAGCACATCAAAGTGCAGTGAGATAACACTTGTACAGTTGCCTGGGCAGAGAGTAAGGAAGGTGAGGAGGAGAGGGGTCCAGGCCATGGTGGAGATGCCCCAGGAGCTCTGCTTCCTGAGCCACACAGCTGAGCAGAATGGCCCATATTTGGAGTGAGAGAAGAGCCCTTCATGCAAATTATTTCTCCTCCATTGGGTGTCCCTGGGCCTGAATTTGGTTCAAACTGAGTATGGGTGTGGCTTTAGGAGATACTCCTGGAACTCAAGGACAGCACAGCTGCAAGAGTCATCCTGTCACATGCACAGAGTCCACAAAAGATCCCTGAGCAATCTCCAAGATCTGCATATTGTACAACTGAAAGATTGCTTGCATCTGTTCTACCTAAACAACTTCCTGCTAATTAAATTAGAGCCAGCCACCATCCCATTGCCCTGTTTTATGTTGCAGCCCAGATCCAATCTTCCTACCCCAAGGCCCACCCTACTTTACTCTCAATCAAACTCCATGATGCAGCTGAACAGTTATTGATGGAATGCTACAGTGAGTCTGTCACCCTCCCTCCACACACGAAGACCGTCAGTGACTCTACTTACCCTTTAGGGTTGGATATCTTAATAATCTGTCCTCTACATGACTCACCAACTCTCCTGCCTGATCACAATTAGATTCTCCTGGAATCTTTTCTGAGTTCCAGAATCCAATGTGGAGGCCAAATGCAACTGTGCAGTCATTGGAGTGAACCATGAGCCTTCTTTGTCCTATACCCTTACCTCTCATTAGAACACTCTGTCCCTCAGCCTCCATCTAACTCCCTCCTACCTACCTCCTTCCTTCCTCTTCTGCAAATCCCAAGTTAGATCCCCTCCTATTCCTTAGACTTCTTTCCTTCAACTTCCCACCCACCCTCAACAACACCCCACATGGGCACCTTCCCCACACAGGGGCTCCTGATTCACTCTTTAGATCATCCCTCAAGTTCCTATTTAGTGCTATAATGAATAGATAGAGCCAAAATGAATCAGCTGGCACAGGCTTGTTTGTTTTAATTAGGTCAAAATTTATAATGACTTTCAGGTGAAAATGGGTTCAGCTCCAACCTTAGAGGAAATTCTCAGCTTGTACAGTCCCATAGCACCCCCTGCTGGATCTATGAACACACTTGAGATCCAGGGCTACAGTGAATACCAGGGAGACCTGTGGTTAAGCTTTCCAGGAAACAGGGGAGCTGTGTAAGCTCAAGATATTACCCAGGTTCTCTATATTAGCAGGACTCAACCTTTCAGCTTTCTCCCTGGCTGAATCAGGTTGCTTGTAGGCTTTGCTAGGTGGCTATGTCTTAGTTTGTTCAAGCTGGTGAGTGAGGCTGACACTGCAGTTCAAACGACCAGTGTGAGCAGCTGCTTCCTAACACAATGTGAGGAAAAGTACCTCTTGCTGCACAGTGGGAAGTTCAGTATCTAGATGCCTCAACAACACTCTGTGCAATAGGGACTATTCAGAAATTTTGTTTAAGATCCGACCCACTTAACATGCCTGGGGAAAAGTAAATGGCCTTGTGGACCCCTGCACCAAAATGCTTGTTTTCAGGGAAGGGTTTTCTTACTTGGGAAAGTATGACATTGAGTGTTGCTGCCCCTAAATCTTATCCAGCTTTTGCTCCTCCTGCTGGATTATAACATGTTTCTATTCTGCTTTTTCTACCCAGTTCCTTCCAAGTCATTCACAGATTTCCTCCACATTAGGGCTCACCAAATAATAGAAGTTCAGTAAGACCCTTCCTGTCACCTTGCTCTCTTTGGATGGTCCACCTTTAGGCTGCCTTGAGAGCCAGGGTGTCTGATCAAGGGATCCCCATATCCTGTGCTCATGTTTGTACCAAGCTTGCTCAGTGGAAGGTTTCTTTCTGGTTCCCCATCTGGGTCTCTCATTGTGCAAATCACCACTGTAACCAACCAGCAGTAGTACTTGTCCTTGTCCTTGGGCTGTGCCCCTGAGAGGGTGACAGCAGCTTTGCCACATCCCCCCTCAAGGAGGGAGCTTGAGAACAGGGCCAGGGTCTCTGAGGGTTTGCTGTGTGTTATAAATCAACATTCTAGGGACCTGGCCAGGCTTTTGCTGGAACCAGTATGGATGGTGACTGTTGGTGACCTCTCCAGAGATGAAACCACAGATGAGGGTGACTGTCCCACTCCTAGGGACACAGTCAATGAGGGCTCCTGAGTCACCGCACCCTGAGAACTGGCCCCTGACACTGAAAAAGAGTCAAATGTCAACATAAGGAAGGAACACAGAGCTGACCCTGCCCAGGCCCATCTCTGAAAGTCCCCTGCACCTGGGCAGTGAGGAGGGGGAGGAGGAGAGAAGTCCAGGCCATGGTGTGGACCTCCCAGTACCCCTGGACCACAGCAGGAGCTAGGACACTTTGAGGGCTCTTTTATCTTCTCCAGAGTTTTCTGATTGAAAGGTGGGTGTTTGTGTGGTGCATTATGCAAATCAGAGCCTTTTCACCCAACTGCCACGCAATTCTGGGTTCAAGGCCTAGGGAGGAGACCTACTGTCAGGGGAAGTCGTGGGGAAATAGTCAACTCCAAGTTTCCCCTATGGGAGGAAGCACGAGCTGTAAACTTTCCTGCAGACCAGTGAGCAAGGGCCTGGGGACCATTCAATTCTAACCACATGGGTTTCCTTCAGGCCCCTGAGAAGATCCACAGCACCCCCTGGTGGCTAATGCAGGTCAAAGCACATGGTCTCAGCTTACTCCTCAATTAGCTACTGTTTCATCTTTTTATTTTATTTTATTTATTTATTTTACTGTTTCATCTTTTAATCATATTTTCCATGTTTTTCTCAGGCCATCCCATATTTATTGCTTCTCTCTTCTTTCCCTCTTCTGGTTTGTACTTATTTCACAAATTACTGTTGAAAATCTGCCTTGGAGTCTATATTTCAATTTCAGTGTCACCTAGTCTTAATTGTTTATGTCAGTGTTCCAATGACTAAAGGAATTACCCTCATGGCCTCCTGACTCTTTGAACCTCAAATGGAATATAGAGCTAGTTGAAGACAGGAATTATTTTAATAATTTTCTTCAGGGACTTTTAAATGGAAAATACAGACCCCTGAACACAGCCTGATTGTGACAGGTTGTCCCACCAGATCTGGAGACAGGGAATCCTGGAACCACTAAATGCTGAGGAGCACCCAGCATCTCTGCCCTGATTCTGTGTCTCTTTGCACTGCTCATCCACACTGACCCCAGATCTTATGAAAAGGCTCCATGTCAGCTAGCTCCCTCTCCCCACAGCTTGCTGTCTTGTGTGGGGGGGTGGGTGAGGATTTGGTCTGGGAATCAGAGGCCCTTTTGTCTTTTTCTCTTAGGGTCAGGAGGAGACACCTGACAACATGCCTGGCAGTCCCTTATGAGCCCGTCCTTTGTCCCCAATGATCTCCACATTGACCAGTGCTTCAGTTACCTCTCCACAAGGAAGCTGTCCCTGGGGATCTTAGTCCCTATCTCTATTAGTTATCCATTGCTGTGGAACAAATGACCCCATATAGTAGAGACTGAAAAAAAAAACACATTTATTGTTACACCATTTCTGTGGGTCAGCAATCAAGGAGTAGCTTAGCTGGGTCGGGAGTACGTTATATCATCCATGGAACTGGGGGGAGAATTGGGGGAGGAAGCAGATGAACTCTGGGGATATGTGGGTATGTGGTTGAAACTACAACATTGGGAATGTTCTTTTGGCAAATACAGCAAGGTAGGGTTACTGGTTTAGGGTGTTGGATGTGTGGAACATGTGGGACAGGACACACCTGGGGTGAGCTTCTAGGGAGTGTGTGTGTGTTCATCATGTCATAGTGCATTGTATCAATGGGTGGAGACCCACAAAATGAATGGGAAGGTGTTGGGCTCCCATCCTGGGGAGCCCTGCTATGTTCTCAATTAGAAGGGTGGAAGTCTCTCAAAAGAATTGGCAGTGACTAATAGGGGAAGACAGGCCAGTATGTCAAGCCTTCAATGTTGTTGCAAGAAACTATGAACCTTATTCTTCAAGTAGTGAAGCTTGGTGGTTGCCATGGGTCCTGAGGGAGGGAAAGGGAAGAATAGAATAGATGCAGCATGGAGCAATTTTGGGGCATTGGAATTGTTCTACACAATCTTGTAATGATGGATTCAGGCCATGTTACATTTCATCAAAATTTATAAAAGTGCATGGTCCAAAATGTAAACCACAATGTAAATCATTGACCATGGGTAGTAGCAATGCTTCAATATTTGTACATCAATTGTAACAAATATACCATCCACATGTAAATGTTATTAATAGGGAAAAGGGCGAAAGTGTGGGGATGTTGTGTATATGGGAATACCTATATTCTGAACATGACTTTTCTGAAACCTAAAACTTCTTTGAACATAAAATGGAAATTTTAAGACACAGGGGGAATAAATGGAAGAAAATGTCATTATGCGTACAAGGCAACAGATTTTACAATGATAAAAGATATAATGCCAATTTATTGTATTTTATTTTTTAATTATTTCTTTATTATTTCAATTTTTTAAAAATGTTTATATTTTATTTGTTATTCTTAAAACTATCATTATTTTACTTTCTTATTAATTTTATGTGGCTACTTTGTTGGTTTCATTTTTGAAGAAGTTTTGGATCACAGAAGTCTTACAACTGTGGCAGCAGAAGATCCTTGGTGTGGGGTGTCAGTGATGGGGAATGCATGGGAGAAGGTTCACTGGGGTATACCTGTAAGGCATATGAATTTGCTGAAGTGTTCATGGGGCATTGTTATGGTGGGTGGAAGCCCACACAATAACTGAAAGAATATAAAATTCCCATCCTGCAGAGTTCTGTCACATCCTCTAATGGGACAGCAAGAATCCCACAAGTACAGAGGCAGTGACCGTGAAGGAGGATGGAATGCTGATGGGCCTGTGATACTGATGACTGTACTTATGAACCTTTTCTTTTGAAATCAACACTTAGTCTAGTATTATAGATTGCCAGTTCATTGGACTCACCCAGGACAACTAACAACAAAATAATGATGGACAAAGACCATTCCAAGGAACAGAGAGAGTCTGCAACTTCAAGCAAGATAGTACCATCCATCTGCCCCATGAGATCTAAGCCCCTTTTCAATTAGAGGTTGAGTGGGCATCACCATTCCAGAATCCTCAGGATTGGGGAATGAACAATGTACTAGAGTAGACTTACTGTTATTCTCTATAGACTTATTGTTCCTCTAGCAATGGAAGAATTTTTTCATTGATATAAAGGCAGTAGCCACTGGAGGTTCTGAGGGGAGGGAGATGGAAAAATAGGTGTAATATGGGGACATTTTGGGAACATGGTAATTGACCTGAATGACATTGCAATTACAGATATAGGCCATTATATGTCATGTCATAACTTACAAAATTGTGTTGGACGAGAGTTTAAACTATAATGTAAACTATAATCCACACTTAGTGGCAATGCTCCAATATGTGTTCATCAATTGTAACAAATGTACCACACTAATGAAGGATGTTGTTAATGTGGGAAAGTGTGGGAGATGTAGGGAATAGGGCAAATATGAATCCCTTACATTTTTTATGTAACATTTATATAATCTAAGTATATTTAATAAAAGAAGAAAACAGAGACTGCTTGGTCAGGAGAAGAGGTAAGAGGCAGGTTCTGTGTTGTCTTTTCCCATCATAAGCCCAGAAAATGCACCCTGACCTGTGCAGTGAGCCAGAACGGTGAGCAGGGGAGGGTCCAGGCCATGGTGGAGATGCCCCCAGTGCTGTCCTTCTCAAGACCTACACCCCAGGATCAGCCACCCCTTCTTCCATTATAACCCCTAAGTCCCTGTGCAGGCCGGAGCTTTCATACAAATGAACTTCCTCCCTGGCAGACTCAGCAGTTTGACAGTTGACAGTTCATAGTGGGGTTTCACATCAGGGAACATGTGTTATTGTGTCCTCAAGACCCATCTCCCAGCTGTGCTTGCTTTACCAGGGCCTGGCCCCAGTGCCGCCTCATGTTCATTGGGGGAATACTGCTGATGGCAGGACTCCCTCTGGCAGTTTTCTTTCCTTGTGCCTCCTCATCTACTCCTCAGACCTTCAATTTATAGGTCAAAATCAGAAACTCCTGTACTCCAGACAGGTCCCTGGTGGAGAAATGTTGGGCAGGGGTGGCTAGGGTGCTCCACTGTCTCCTTTTCTCCTTAAAGGCAAACCACACTCAATGGTATTGACCTGGAGCTGTGCTGATGCCTAAACTCAGTTTCCCTGTAGCCCAGCTAATCTCATGCCTATCTAGGGTTAGAGGCTCAGTTTCTCAAAGGGCCCAGTAGAATTACAGAATTTATTTTATAAATTAAGATTTTTTTAATGAGACAAGTTCCTTTTGGCAAACTAGAAGTGATAAATAATTTTGATTTCCTAAATTTTTTTAAAGATTTATTCCACCCCCCCTACACACAGACATCCTAATTGTTTGTGCTATCTGTCTGCTTTCTGTGTCTGTTGGTTCTGTGTTCATCTGATTTTTAGGAGGCACCAGGAACTCAACCCAGGACCTCCCATGTGGGAGGGAGGTACCCATTAACTTAAGCCATCCCTGCTCCCTGCTTGTTGTGTCTCTCACTGGGATTCCTCATTGTGTCTCTTTGTTATATCATCTTGTTGCATCAGCACACCTTGACATCTTGCTCATCTATGTTAGGAGGCATTGGAAACTGAAACCAGGGCCTCCCATTTGGTAGGCAGGCACCCAACTGCTTGAGCCACATCCATTTCCCTAAATTGAGATTTCATTCATGTACCATAAAATACACCCTTTAAAAGTGTGCCATTAGGTGGTTTTTAGTATATTTACAAGGTTGTATAATCAACACCTCTCTCTAATTCCTGAACATAATAACCCATCAGCTGTCATTTCCCAGTCCCATTTCTCTGCAAACATGGACAACACTGAACTCATTTCTCTCTGCTTATGTTTGTCCCTATGGAACCAGAGACTATATAGCTTTTTGTGTGTGACTTCTTTTAGTTATGATATTTTCAAGGTTCGTCCACATTGTAGCATGTATAAATAAACCTTTTCTTTTAATGGCTGAAGAAACTCCTGTTTGTGGATATACAGATCTTTGTTTAACGTTCATCATTTGAATGCCACACGGATTGTTTCACACTTGGGCTATTTTCAATGATGCTGCTAGGAACATTCTTGTATAAGATTTCATGTGATCACATGTTTTCAATCCTCTTTAGTTTAAGTTTTGGAGTGGATTTGATGTTTCATATGGTAATTCCATGCTTACCTTTTTTTTGAGGAAGAGTTAAATTCTTTTCCTAAGCAATGACAATATTTTTTAATTCCCATCAGCAATGGATGAGGGCTCCAATTTCCCCAAAACCTGGAGATGTTGAGGACAAATAATTTAAAACACTTACTCCTCTTTTTGCCTGTAGCTTACAGTGTGAAGTGGTATCTCATCGTGGTTTTGATTTGCATTTTACTAATGAAAAAATGGAGTTGAGCATCTTCATGTGCTTCTTGTGAAGACATGTGCTCCTGGTGTCCCCAGGACCATTCCTCAGAGACCAAGTACAGGCCCCCGGCCCCCATTTTTATGTGCTTCCTGTGCCTCCTCTTCCTTGTAATCTTGGTTCTGAGGGAGGCATTTTCTGTTCCTGGTGAGTCAAAGGTCATTTAAAGGACAAGAGTCAGTGCTTTCTTCTCATGCTATAACTTGCATACTCAGAAGAACATGTTAGGGGAATAGAGAATGTCCCTCCAAAACAGTTTAGCTCAGCCATGGTTTCAGATGGAGGCCGCAGACCCACATATGTGGGGTCTGTGATCCTCAGGAATCAGAAGACAGGGGCTGATCATGGAGATGAGATTTTCCTGCTGCCCTCACCCCCCATGGCCATGCCACAGTGCCCCACCCCCTCTATTATCTCCCAAGGGGACTCTGTGCCCTGAACACAGGCTCTGCAGGTGGGAAGCTGATAGGTACTCAGGATGCTTTCACAGACGTGGCTCCCTTGAAATGTTTACAGGGAAGCAATCCTAGCAGTTGTGCAGGGGAGAGGCCGAGACCCTCAGGTGAGAGTGAGAATGAGGCTGGCTGTGAGCTTCACACTGTCATATTGGGCTAGATTTGAACTCAGACCCAGGAACAGAGCTAGTCCTGTTCTCAGGCAGAAGGAGGGCAAAAGGGGCCAGGCAGAGGCAGAGGGAGGTTTTTGTCTCACTCCCCCATGTGTCTTCAGCACTGTGCAAGACCTGGTGTTCACATCAACTGATGAGCAGTAATAGAAAGCCTCATCTTCAAGCAGGAGGCCCAAGAGGCTCAGGGAGGTCATGTTGCCTGACTTGGAGCCAGAGAACCAATCTGGGATCCCTGAGGGCAGAGTAGTTCTGAACATCACAGTCTTGGGGGAGCCCACCGTGATGTTCTTGGTATCAGTCTGCACCATAAATACTAATACTGGTGCTGCTGTTCCCTGTGCAAGTGATGGTGACTGTGCCTCCCAGAGGTCCTGACACCGAGTCTCCCTGAGCCAGCAATGAAGGAAAGGGACACAAGGATGGTGATATGTTATATCCCCAGGACTAGAGGACCATGGCAGGGCCTGAGTGTTCACTCTCTGCCCCTTCTCCTGACCCACTTACAACTGGTCACCTGGGCAGAGAGTGAGGAGGGTGAGTAGGAGGGGAGTCCAGGCCATGGTGGAGACACCCCAGAGCTCTGCTTCTCAACACCCCACAGCTGCCTCTGAGCTGCCCATCATGTTTAAACAACTTCCCACTCTGGGTAGAGAGGTCCTCACATGCAAATCATTGCCCACCCCCTGAGGGCCTCCAGCCCCTAAGCTCTCACTCAATCCTCTTTGCTTGGGACTGGGCAGGGCACAGCCTGAGTTTCCTCAGGGGTTTTGAGCAATTGGCTGTTTTGTCCCCAGGGGCAGTGAGCAGCAGCCCCCCCACAAGGAACCAGGTGGCTGGTGTCCAAGCTGGGAAGGCCCACAGAACTCCCTGCTGCCTCAGGGCAGATTCATTCAGGTCTGGGAGGCAGAGCAGGAACCCTGAAGAGAAAGAACTGGCCCCTGTCCTTCTGCCTGCTGCCCCCTCCTCACAGAGAGGGGGCATATTCATGGCCCAGTAGCCTCCTCCTCAGGCTGCAGCCTCTTCACCATGGCTAGGCCCTGACCTCAGTGTGGTGGCCTCCCCAGCAGGGAATCATTGAGGTTGTATGTCCACTGAGGAGCTCACTGAGGGAATTTGCTGTGGATTTAGTGACCATAAAGACAAAGGACAGTGGCAGACCTACCAAGAAATAGCAGTTGGGAAGCCCAGCATCATGACCATCCTCTCTCTGATGCACATTTCCCTCTGGGGCAGGTGGGGGCTCCCTTACAATACAGGGAGTGATTGGACTAGTGGCCTTCAGGATGGGTGAGAGAGAGCTCAAGCTCATGCTGTGGCTGCTCCACTCTGAGAAGCACGAGGACCACACAGCCCTCCCTTAGCCTAGTAGGGTCTCCTCGGTTTGAGATCAGGCCCAGTGCTGATTAAGTCCATGATTTGGGGGTCCACTAATATTATGGGGAGACTAGGGGAGTAGAGGGTGGAGGGGAAAGGAGAGATTCCAGGCAGAATGGATTCCTCGATGTGCATCTGGGTTAACTCGACCATGGTGGAAAGAAAAAGAATTTGTAATGTGAAAATCTAGACCAGTGGTGAGCAAACAAGACACTCAGGTTAAGGCAGGACCCTTACTGTGTTTGTAAATAAAGTTTACTTGAAACACACACACATAAATTCACTTATATATTGTCTGTAGTTGCTTTTTCACTACATCTGTCAAATTCAGCCTTTAAGCTAATGTCATTTGGCCTGGAAAGTGTGAAATATCTGTAAAACAGCCCTTACTGAAAAGTTTGCATCCCTGTGCTCTAGATCTGCTCTTACAATGTGGGAGCCACTGGCCACACATAGTTGTAGGCATATGAGCTGCAATATGATGTAAGTGTAAAACACACCCCAAATTTAGGAGAGTTATTAAGAATGAAGAACACAAAATATTTCATTAATAATTTGATATATTGCTCAAAGTTTGCAATTATAATATGTGGATATATTTAGTGGGATAAAATATTAGCTTCCTCTATGCTTTACAGTTTGTTTTATTTTGTTTTCATTTTATCCCTTTGTTGTGGATTACATTTCATTACTTATATATCCCTCATTCCATGTTTCATGGACAGTACCCTTCTAGACTGAGTGCAGTCCAGAGAGGCTGTGAGGGAGGGTGGGCTCATTTGCAGACTTCTCTCACCTAAACATGTGGGCTTTCTTGGGGACAGAATAGGGGGAAAAGGATAATAATTTGTCCCTTCTCCTCTAGGATTAGATAATTTCCAGGACCCTCCAATCTTGCCAGAACTCCTGGTGGAGGCCCAGTGTTTGCAGAAGGTAATTTCTGATATAACCAACCAGGAGACATGATCACTCTCCCCCAAATGCTTTTGTGGTTGGGACCTTCTTTTTCACAAAACTTCAGTTCAGGTTGCAATGGCCCTTCCTTCCCTAATGTCTGGATTTTGGGACCATTCAGCCTACCCAAGTACATGCTTAGCTTAAAACTTTCCGTAGCTTGGAAGATCATAGAATTAAAATGTGAAAATCACTCTGCACATTCTCTTCTCCTTCCTTGAAACTACTGAAAAATTTAGGTAACCACAATAATAAATGTCACAGATTGGCCAAAACACCAAGATTCAAAGGACACTCTCAGATGGGCTAGAAATATTCAAATGCTCAAACAGATTTACCTCTCCCATATATGATGCTTCCTTTTACTTGACACTCAAAATTCTATCCATATCCAAATATTTGCCAACACACCTCTACAATGGATCTTTTTTTTGCATTTTTAAAAATTTATTGAAGTATATCACTCACACATAAACATACATAAACAATGAATGTGTAGCAATAGTTGTGAACTTACAAAACAAGCATACATAACATTTTACAGAGCTTTCATACCTCACATCACCATCAACACCCTGCATTGTTGTTAAACATTTTTAACTAAGGATTAAAGAGCATCCTTAAAATATTACTACTAACCAAAGTATTTTAACCCCAACCCACCCTATTATCATTACTTTTATATCATTTATACATGAACATACATAAACAATAAGTATATAGTAAAAGTTGTGAACTTACAAAGCAAATATGCGTAACATCATACAGGGGTCCCATACATCAACCCTCCACCAACACCTTGTATTGTTGTGAGATATTTGTTACAAATTATGAAAGAATATTGTCAAACTCTTACTATAGTAAGATTATAGTCCTTATCTTACATTTGGTGTATTTTCCCCCCAACTCACCCTATTATTATTTTTTAAATATATTTTTATAACAGAAGTTGTAAACTTACAAAACAATCATGCATATGTGCAGAATTCCCAAACAACAGCCATCTATCAACACACCACAACGTGGTGGAACATTTGTTACAGATTATGAGATAATATCATCTGATTATTACCAGGTCCACAGCATATATTTGTTACACAATTTCCATACTCCCCCATTATCAACACAGTACATCTTCGGCATGGATGCAAGAATATTACATTATTACTGTTAACCACTGTCCATAGGTCACTCCAGTTGTATTTTTCCCAAGCTTCTCCACATTCTCACCACCCTGCAATACTGATGTACATCTGCTCTAGCTCACAAAGAACACTCATAACTGTACCATCAACCACAATTCTCATCCATCTCTGGGTTTACTGTGCTATTCAGTCCCTAGATTATTTTCTAGCTTTTTGTCAGTTGGCATTTAGATCCCTAGACTACCATTTTCAGCCACATCCCCATTTATAAACCAGCTGTTACTCACTATAATGTGTTACCCTCAACTCTGTACATTTCCACACTTTTACAGTAAAGCTAAATAAAACTTCTACATACATTAAATATCAGTAGTCCATTTCAGTCCTCCTCTTATCTCCTTAATGAATCCACCACCTACCACCAGGTCTTGAAGATATTTTCCTAAATTTTCTTCTAGAAGCTTTATAGTTCCTGCTTTTATATTTAGGTTTTTGATTCATTTTGAGTTATCTTTTGTATAAGGTGTGAGATAGGGGTCCTCTCTCCTTCTTTTGCTATGGATATCCAGTTTTCTCAGCACCATTTGTTGAATGGACTGTTCTGCCTGAGCTGAGTGGGTTTGACAAGGTAGTCAAAAATCACTTGACCATAGATGTGAGGGTCTGTTTTTAACCATTAGTTCAGTTTCATTCTTCTGTATGTCTGTCTTTATGCCAGTACCATGCTGTTTTTATCACTGTAGCTAAGTAATATGACTTAAAGTCCAGAAATGAGAGTTTTCCAACTTTGCTTTCACTTTTTAAGATTTCTCTGGCTATTCAGGACCCCTTACTCTCACAAGTAAATTTGATAATCATGTTTTCCATTTATTTAAAGAATGCTGGTGGAATTTTTATCAGGATTGCATTGGATCTGTACATCAATTTGAGTAGAATTGACATTTTAATGATATTTAGTCTTCCAATCTGTGGACATGGAATATTCTTCCAATTATTTAGGTCTTTTTTAAAAAATTTCTTTTAACAATGAGTTGTAGTTTTCTGAATACAAGTGCTTTATATCATTGGTTAAGTTTATTCCTGAATATTTGGGTTTTATCTGTCATATTTTATTTTCAGAACTCTTTTGACACTTTTAGTTACTTTTATTGATATAATTTTCATTTCTAGACTCTCTTCCAGGCCTCTCTCTCCTTTCTTTTCTTTTCAGGCTGTAGCACATCCTTTAGTATTTCCTGCAATTCAGGTCTCTTGGTTACAAACTCTCTCAGTTTCTGTTTGTCTGTGAATATTCTAAACTCACCCTCATTTTTGAAAGACAATCTCGCCAGATATAAGATTCTTGGTGGAAGTTTTTCTCTTGCAGGATCTTAAATATATCATACCAATCTCCTCCAGCCTACGTGGTTTCTGGTGAGAAATCAGCACTTAACTTAATTGGGTATTTCTTATATGTTATGCATTGCTTTTCTTTTGCTGCTTTAAAAATTCTCTCTTTGTCTTTGGCATTTGACATTCTGATTAGTATGTGTCTCTGACTTGGTCTATTTGGATTTTTTTTTGAAGGGAGTACATCGTGCTTCGTGGACATTGACATCTATATCTTTCAATAGGGTTGGGAAATTTTCTACTATTATTTCTTCAGATATTCCTTCTGCCCCTCTTCCCTTCTCTTCTTCTTCTAGGATACCCATGACATGTATGTTTCCACATCTCTTGCTGTCATTTATTTCCCTGAGACCTTGTTCAAATTTTTCTGATCTTCTCTTCATCTGTTCTTTTGTATGTTCATTTTCAGAGGCCATTTCAGCAAGCTCACCAATCCTTTCTTCTGCTTCCTCATATCTGCTATTATATGATTCCAGTGTATTTTTAATTTCATTTATTGCACCGTATATTCACATAAGATCTGCTATGTTTCTATGTATGCTTTCAAATTCTTCTTTGTGCTCTTCCAATGTCTTCTTAATAGTCTTAATTTCTTTACCCATCTCATTGAATTTATTAAGATTTGTCTGAACATCTACGATTAGTTGTCTCAACTCTTTTATGTCATCAGGAGGTTTATCTCGTTCCTTTAACTGGGCCATATCTTCCTGTTACTTGGTGTGGATTGTAATTTTTTGTTGTTGTCTTGGCATCTGGCTTACTAGAGTATTTATTCTGGGTGCTGTTTTTCTCTTTAGTTTAGGGCTTCCTGTCTTTTCTTCCTTGCTGGCTGTATAGTAGGAGTCAAGGATGTAGTTGGTGCTATAAGCTGTGGAGGCTCAAGCTACCCTCATTGCCCCAAGGACCAATGAGGTCCTTCTCCCAACTTTCTCCTTTGCCAAGGGTAGGGACAGAGCCACAGCTGTGTGGAGAAATCCAACTCATGCAGGCCTAGACTGTAGCTGCCCAGAGAGACAGATGAAGCTTCATGCCCCTTTCTCCCCTGCCTGTGAGGGGGGATGGAGGTGCAGGTGTGGGCAGCAATCTATGCAGTGCAGGTCCAAGATGACTGCAGTTGCCCTGATAGACTTCTGATTATTCAGTCTGTGCCAGCTAAATGTACCTGCAGTTATGTGGATAGGCTGGTGCAGGGCCTGCCAGCTTCCTCCCTGCTTGAGGTGGGGCTGAAGCATAGGCTAGGCCTGCAGGCCAATCTGGGTGAAAGAAATCAGTCTTTACCATCACTGTGATTTTCAGACAGCCCAGCTTCCCCTCATGCTATAGGTGGAGTCAAAATGGTAGCTACTCGCCTCCCTCTGACTTGGACAGGATCAAACTTTAGCTATTATTAGAGTTATACTTTAGCCAGCCAAATTTACTAATCAGCAGCTGAAATTGGTTCCCAACCATCTCTTCCTCCCCTGTTTTTGGGAAGTGGCACTTTCAATTCCAGCCATGGAACAGCTCCTGAGGCAGCGTGGGCATCCACTGGAGGTTGGGCACCAACTTCCATGGCATGGAGTGCTCTACTTAGGAATCTTCTCAGCAAATGGCCAGTCACCTCCTTCCATTCTTTCAAGAATGTTGCAGGATGCACTTCTGGTCTACTGGAGCCCCCCAAACAAGTGCTCTAGATAGCTCTGGGTGATCACCAACTGCCCCATGCCAGGAGCTGATTCTCAGAGCTTTTTACTCTGCCACTATCTTTCTGCTTGTTTAATTTTTTTTTTTTAAATGAGGTGTTAGGGAAATGGATGTGTCTCAAGCAGCTGGGCTCCCACCTACCACATGGGAGGTCCTGGATTAAGTTCCTGATGCCTCCTATAAAGAAGACAAGCAAGTCAGTGAGCGCAAACAACAAGGGGGGTAGAAATAAATAAATGAAAACAAATAAATCTTTAAAAAAGAAAGAGGCATTAGTTAACCTGACTCTTGAAGGGTGAGTATAGGTGTTGTTATTTAGAGAGAGAAATGTACAAAGGGGTGTCATAGATTCATCTTCCTAGATGAAGAAAGAATATGTGTTGATAGACAAAGATGTGGAAGGGTAAAGTATGTTGATGAAGCATGGAAATCCTTAAAAAGAAAGGCATTACAGGAAGGAGCAGAGAGGTTGTGGGAAAGTATTGCAGCCTTCAGAGGGCAAAAGGGATCATGATATAGTGTAAAGGAAAACATGGGGAGAGGCACTGAGGAGGAAGATCTTAATGAAAAGAAGTTTAGAAGATAAGATGTATTGGAGAGTTGACCAAATACCTCTGCTGTGAGGAAGAAGGAAAGCTAGTTATGAATTTAAGGATTCTGTTTAGGAAAACTTTGATGTCATTTGGCTTTGTGGGTTATTTGATAAATGGTTTGTTTCTCTCTTTTTTCAAAAGTTGTGGAGCATACAGGGAATCAGCTGAAAGTACAAAAGCTGGGGTGGGTATAAGGCAATGTAAGGTGAAGCTGTCTGTACATTGGGGCAGTCACATGAAAAGTGCAGTCACTGGCAGGGATTATGTTTAGTTAGAAGACTCAAGGATTGAGGAACCCCATCATTGAGGAATGAGCATGAGGACCTACTTGATAATTTGAGGAAGGCCCTCTCTCATTTACCAATTTAATAATTATCACAGTGCATTTATTGCTACTTTGTTTTGGGGTGCAGATGAAAAAGGAGGAGGCACAGACTGTCACCCACTTTCCTGCCCAAAGTGAGGCTTGGTTGTGGAGTGAAAACAGGGTAATGCCACTGGAAATGAGGATTGGTATGTATTGGTGAAGTGGGAGACAAGATGCTGGGCAGGAAATTGGGGACCAAGGGTACCCATGGCTGAGGCAATATCCAGATGACTCAGACTGTAGATATTATCAAGAAAGAATATTTGTGAATATGTAAGAAATATTTTCTCTTTCCCCTGGTCTTCTCATTTCCTCACTTCTTTACCTCCCTGCTTTCAATAATGGTCCATCATTATAATCATCATAATCAGTCCTCTAAAACCACTCTGGTCCTTTCCATCTTGGTTTAGTCCTACCCACCTCATTATATCCCATTTTGCATAAATCACATACTATTGACTCTCCGAACCTACTCAGCTGAAACATAAAACTATGCTTACTGCTCTTATTTTAGATTTATGAAGATCTTCTTCAAAGGAATCCATCATCATCCTCATCTTCTGTAATCCATTCCTATGTCCTACCCTCCCTGAAAATTGATAGTTCAAACTTTTCTTAGTGCCTCAAAAAAGTCCTCTATCCTTCCTCTAAACTGAGAAAATAAAAGTTATCAGAAACTGTTTACATCTTTATATTTGGTTTTCTTATTCAAAAGAGAAAAGACTCGCTGATTTTATAAACTTTCTTTGATATTTCCCAGGGAGTTTTGCAATTGTTTTTATATAGATAATGCACAAGTCTTAAAATGTTAACTCATAGCAATTTTACATTTTTATTAATATGATTAGAATATTTTTTTTATTATTTTAGTGCATTGAAAGAGTAATAATAAATAGGAGTAGGAGTATTAAAATTAGTAATGAAAGGATAAATATAAGAATATTGTTTTATAGATTCATCTATAACCAATGGCTCTTTTTAAAATTAAATTAAATTCTCTTGAGAGTCTTGTGATACATGTCATCACTTGGTTAAAAAGTGGTGCCATCTCACTAAACTTAATACCACTTGCTTTCATTATGTACATTTTGTATTAATAAGGAATTTCAGAACAAATATAAATGAATATTTATCATAGAAATTGTGTTTGTCTTTCATTTTTAACCCTTTAGAGCAATGTTACATATAAGTTTAAAATACATATTTCATTAAGTTTTTAAGGAAGAATCTCTTTTTTCTGAATTTTGGACCCTTTTTCAAAATTTGGAATGGAGAATTCTGGATAGCTGAGTTAACATCCACCAGGGAATTGAAGAACCTATGATATCTCTTTTAAAAGAAATATATGATAAAGAAAATATAACTGAAACTACTCAAAACTGACACCCTCAGGAAATATGTTAACATAGGTAATATCCAAACTTTAAAGTACATATCAAAGAAAACAAACAAACAAACTTACAAATCCCATAGGCTATCTTCTATGTTCCCACCATAAGCCAGTGTTCAGGCAGAAGTGAGCTCTGATCACATGGAAGGGTCATACAAGATGCCAAGATGACATCTTGAAAATGTAATGCTTTGGGTGAGAAGAAGGTTAAAAGGAAAAGAAGGGAGATCTTTAGAAACCATATAGTAAGGTATAAAGAAGGAAGAAACAGAAAATTAGAGTTCTTCTAGGCACAAGAAAAAAAATTAAATCAAGGAAGAAACAATACATCTCTCCATCACAAGAAAAGAAAAAGTAATGAGGTACAGAAAAGAAAAACAGTAGATCTAATTATCACATCAAAATTCCTTTTAAAGAACAAAATAGAAAAATCACTTGCTAACTTATTCAACAAGAAGGGAGAATGCAAAATATACAAAATAAGAAATAAGTAGACAGCCATTGAAAAATTTACAAGTTCTATGATAACTTTGCAATTTATGTGAAAAAACCTAGATGAAATGCATAGTTATTTACAAAGATACAGATTACTAAAATTGAACTTACTAAAGATAAAAACCTTAAATACACTGATTGCCTTAGAATAAAACAGAAAAAGTTATCATGGAAATACCACAAAAAGGCACAGGACCCAGATATTTTCAAGGGAATATCCTCCAAACCTTTGAAGATCACATGGTTCCAATTTGTTTGCTTCATAATTTGTTACAAAGCATTGAAAAATATGGATTTTCTTAATTATTTTATTAATTGGGTGGAACACTGGTATCTTCACTTGACAAAGGCAGTACAAAAAGAGGACAATGACAGACCAATTTCATTAAATTGATGCAACACTTCTAAATAAAATATTAACAAATATATTCTAGTAGTACATTGAGAAATTTGTGACATGATGAACAAATGGGATTTATTCCAGGACTGTAAGGTCAGTCCAAGATTAGGAAATCCTTTAATATAATCCATTATATTCATAGATCAAAAGAAAAACATCATGTTCCAGCCTTAATAGATTCCAAAAAAAAAAATCACCTTTGACCAAATTTGACTCTGATTCCTAAAGAAAGCGACTGGGAAAAGTAGAAATAGATGGAAACTTTTAAAATATAGTATGCACACACTTACCCACACATATAACATATTCCTAAAACTAGCATCCTACATAATGGGGGCAATTTCCACTAAGATCCAGAAAGGGCAAACATGTCCATTCTATCCATTACTATTCAGCATTGTTTTGCAAGTATCTGTGCAATTAATCCAGAGAAATCAATAGTTAAATGTAAGCCTGGAAGGAACCAAAGGAATAGATATTCTTTTTAAAAAATATATTTATTTATTTATTTATTTAGAAAAGGTATTTACATTACATAAATGTTACACAAAAATATAGGGGACTCCCATATGCCTGGCTTCCTACACCTCCCACATTTTCCCACATTAACAACATCCTTCATTAGTGTGGCACATTCATTACAATTGATGAAAACATTTTAGAGCACTGCCACTAAGCATGGATTATAGTTCACATTGTAGTTTACACTCTCTCCAACAAAATTCTGCAGGTTATGGCAAAACATGCACTGGCCCGTATCTGTTATTGAAATGCCATTCAGGAAAATTCCCAAGTCCCCAAAATGCCCCCGATTTCACCTGTAATTCCCTCTCCCTGCCCTCAAAACCTCCAGTGGCCACTGCCTCCACATGAATTATATAGTTTCTTCCATTGGTAGAATCACAAGTCCATAGTAGAATACCAGTAAGTCCACTCTAGTCCATAATTCACTCCTCAATACTGAGGACTCTAGGATGGTGCTGCCCACTCCAGCTCTAACTGAGAGGAGGCTTTGTTCCCACAGGGCACGTGGATAGGACTCTCTTGCTTGCAGTTGTAGACTCTCTCGGTTCCTTGGGATGGTCGTTCTCCATCATCTCCTTGTTAGTTGTTCTGGGTGAGTCCAATGAAATGGAGAGTAGGTATTGCAACTCTGTTGATTTTCAGGGCTCAGCTGGCACATGGACAACCCAGAGATTAAAGTCTCTTGGATGTACACCTACCATTCTTAAAGACCAAAATGCATGGATTGGCCTCAGCTTCTCACCTCCTGGTGGCAAAAACAGAAATCTCTCCCTGAGCTGGTGTTGGTCACAGGTAATGACAGGGGAGCAATAGGCTCAGTAATGAGAGCAGAGGGAAGTCTTGGCTCATTTCCCTATGTGCCAAAGCACACTGTAAGCTCTGAGGCTGCCATTCCATGTCTGTGACAATAGTCACCCTGCTCAGGCTGCAACCCAAGAGCATCAATCATCACAATTATTGGACTTCTGTATGGAAGAGGTTGGTGCCAAGCAGCATCTGGTTGCTGCTCACTTTGGTGTAGCATCCATGGCAGAAAATGGTGACGTTCTGACCAAGGGCACCAGACACTGAGGACAGAAATGGCCCTCAGCTGACAAACACCAAGGGAATGGGAACTCAGTCCTCCAACTGCAAGGAACTAAATTCAACCAACAGCCTGAATGAGCAAGAAAATGGACTCTCTCCCAGAGCCTCCAGAAAGAAACAGTCCCACCAACACCTGGATTTTAGCCAGCTGGGACCCATACCAGACTTCTGACCTACAGACTGTGAGATAATAAATCCCTGTTGTTTGAGCCATTAAGGTTGTGGTCATTTGCTGAGGCAGCAACAGAAAATCAATACACTAGGTCAATGGCATGTGGGATCTCTTTACTAGTTCTTGCAACTACATGTGAACAATAATTATCTCAAAATTAAAAATTAAAAGCAAAAAGCATCTATCTCGTAAACAACTGAAAAACTCTAGGAAAGCATAGCATCCATTAACAAGTCACTATTGTGTTATAATGTTTCTTTTACTCAGTTGAGGAGTGTGGACCTTTCATTACAGGAATTAAATCACTTCAAATTATCACTATAACTTATATGTTTGGGTATAGTTCAATTTCCTTCACTGACCATATCTACTTCCACCTCAGCCTGGCTCTCGATCAGTGATCATTAATTATAAAGTTTAGGGTAGAAGGTCTCCATCCAGGTGGGAGTGCATTACCAATCCCATTTTACAGATGCAAATTATTGGGGTCAGGCAAGGTTAAAATTGTTACTCTACATGAGCCTTCACTGGAGACTGTACTCCTTATTTTGAAGTCTATGTGGTTCTCTCTCCCTGATTAAATTGGTGACAAGACTCTGTCTTCTCTGACACAGATGTTCTTCCTCTTCAAGATGGGTTTTTCAGGGGTTCCCAGCACTTGGTTAATAAAGTGTTCAGGCTGTGGTTCTCCCTCAGGAAGAGAAAGATGCCTCTTGAATGACCCTGGACCCTGGGGCAGTATCAAACACCACAAGGTCAAGAGAAACACCATACAAGTCTGATTGGCCCAGGTGCAAACCAAGAGTTTTGGGGCTTTACCTTTAACTTCTGGTAAACCATGGTCTTGGGATCATGGGCCTAGAGTCTCGACTATCACCCTCACATGCTTTCAGGTTGATTCACTTGTCAAAACTTCTGATGCAGCCTCCACACACAGGCCTGCCTTCAGCCCCCACAGGATGCACTGGTCCAGCCACTTCCTTTTCCTACATTGGCTGCCACAGTCCTGATGTGTCATTTGTAGCCCAGGATAACCTGTTGCAGAGAAATACAGGGATTTGGAAACCACAAAATGCATAATTATCTGCAATTTCAAATGATAGAGCCTCTTGCTCTGGAATCATATCTGTTCTCTTCAGGACCATCATCCTCCATCCCCATCGAATCCTTTTCTGGCCCCTTTCAGCTCTGATTTTCTCTCCTGTTTGTTCCCCTTCATTTCTCCCTAATCTTCACTTGATCTGGTCAAATCTTTTTAAAGACCCTGTCTTTCCACTCAGAGAAGCTTTAACCTCTGATTCTCACCCCATTTCTGGCCTTGTGCTCCTCATCCTCATACTCCTCTTAGTCCAAGACTGACCATTGGAGGGCAAGGATGACAGAGCTTGACTTAGAGGCGAGGTTTAAATGTCCACACATGCAGGAGCAGATTCTGATATTGCGACCCACGTGCCAAAGGCTGATCATTACCCCAGAGTGGATATAAAGAAAAGGCCAGCCAAGGCATGGGGCAGCACTGCCTGCAGCCATGGCCAGGATGTTAAGTCCCAGCACCATGGCCAGGACCCAGGAGCCACCTATGTTGTCAGAGTGCATCCAAAATCCTGCTGACATCTTTGTTGTTGTCATCTATTTTGTGGTGGTTATGGCCATTGGGCTGTGAGTATGTCAGACTCAAATGGGGGCTGTCAGCATGGGCACAAGGTATGGGTAGAAGGCACCTTTGAAAGGGAGAGGTGTGGTATGACAAAGCTGAGAAAATGTGACAGTTTCCACAAATTTCATTATATTTCTATCAGAGTCAATTTTTTGTGTGTGACATTGCTAATTCTTACTCTGAGCTGCATGAGTTAATTTATTCTCCTAACTGTTTCATTGTTGAAAACAAAGCCAACATGGAAAATTTCAGCCTCATTCTGTTCAGCATCTCCAGCACCTGTCATGAATGAGTAAATAATTTATTTTTATTTTCTCCTTTGTTTTATTTTCCTTCATTATTTGTTCACTTTCTAACTTAGTGAGGTAGATGCTTAGTCCATTTACTTTCCTTCCCTCTTTTCAGTTATTGAGTTTAAGGCTGAAAATCTTTCTTCCAAGCTCAGTTTTAGCAGTGGTCACAATGTTTGATTAAATGAAAGCAAATGGAGAAGTTGGGGGATATGATTTCTCAAGTTCCTTCCAGCTCAGGGTTTTTATGAAACTATGATTTTTGAAGTCCTTTGAATATTAATGCTATATCAAAGCTTCCAGGAAAATGTGTCTCTCTTTAGGAATGCTGAAAAAGTCAGCTCTGTCAGCACCCTGTGCATCTGGGGTGTCTTGGGTGCATCTCCTGTAAATTGAGCTTCTCGTGTCTTCCCTTCTGCTCAGGCCATGCTGAAGACCAACCAAGGCACTGTTGGAGGCTTCTTCCTGGTTGGTCAAGATGAAGCCTGGTGGCCGGTGAGTGAGTCCAAGTTTCCAAGGACTAAATTTCTTGTGTGTTTTTAAGTATGAATGAAGGAAACATTGGAAATGATTATAATTTCTGATGTGCACTGGTTGCCTACTTGCTAGCATCACTTTTCCTAACTCCCAGACCCCAGGGCTCTGCTCTATAGTTTTGGTAAATTAAAGTTTATCATCAATTATGACAGCAAGTTTCATCTGGCATTTAAAGACCCCCAATTCAGGTCTACCTCATATTCTTTTTCTCGGTTCCTCATCAAGTATCCTGTGCCTTGGCTTCATTCAATGTGCCCAGCACATTCCTTCTTTGTTCCCTATCCTGAGCTAATGATTTCACTCATGTTTGGATTAGCCTCCCCTCTCTACTCTCCTCCCTTGACACCCTGCTCAAGCCCCTCTTCATCTGAGAAGCTTCCCCACTCACTCCAGCCCTCACCTGTATATTTAGTCCTTATATTCTGTGGATATCACTGGTAACAAATTGCATGTTCCCTTGTGATGTTTTTAATGATGATGCCTCTATGGCTTTTGCTCAGTTGTTTTCCTTGCTGGG